>OU611752.1:2455000-2572500 GCA_914767535.2 Dunaliella primolecta
ATAAAATATTAATGTGCCCCAGCCAGGAAGCTGCAACACAGCCTTAAAATTGAGGGGGCTGGCAAGATTTAAATGAGAGCCAAAATGAGAGCCCCATGTCACCAGTACACCATTTGCTGTTTAGAACAGCTCCTGCACGGTGTCACCATATGTCATCTGCGGTTTAGCACATTTGAAAAGAGCCCCGTGTCACCAAATGTCATCTGTTTTTCCGCACAGTGTCTACACTGTTCCATTTCCTTGCCTGGGAACAGACACAGGACCCTTTTTTGCAGAAGCATACCACTGCGCTAGTTCGTGGAGTCGGGCAGCAGCTACCCACTGCAAAGATGCAGCTGCACATGGCACTTGCCTTTAATGAGCCTAAATGTCACCAAAATTTGGATACTGTAGGGCGGTGTGCAAGCACATTATTCAATAACATGCACATGCTATTCCTGGGTATACAGTGCTCAACTGTGCACATGCACGCACTCACCTATGAGGTCCTTCTGCAGACAAGTCAGGTGCCACGTCTCTGTTAACACTTGATGATGGGGGAGCTGTGCCGCCACGCGCAAAGCCGTTACCGTATGAAATACCCGACGGGGCACCTGTCCATTTGGTGTCGCAATATGAAGCAAGTCAGGTGCCATGTCTCTGACATCCTTTGAGGTTGGGGAGCTGCGACGTCATGTGCAGAACTGCTATCATATGAAATACCCGATGGGGCACCTGCCCACTTGGTGTCGCAATATGAAGCAAGTCAGGTGCCATATCTTTGCTGACAGTTTACGATTGGGGAGCTGTAGAGCCATGGGCAGAGCTGCTGCAGTGTGAGACAACCCATGGGACGCCTGCCCGTTTTATAACAACACACTGAGCATCCACTGCTAAAACATCAACAAAACAGCAAGCATGTCGCCACGAACTCAAAATGTGCAATTCGGCAATGTGGTGCCATGTGTTGCAATGCGCCTTTTGCTGCAGATGCGCCTTTTACTGCGAATGTGACTTTTGCCGGAAATGCTTGTTTTCATTCTGTTTCGGCCATACTTCAAGTGAATGATGATGATGATGTACTCAATGAGAGACGCACCCTTGTTGCGTTCATTCTGTTTTGAATGACACGCTCCACATAAGTAGTAGACTTAATGAGTTATGCACCCTTGTTGCATTCCGTGGTGCAAGACAGGTTTGGGCGAGAAACAAAGTGAGCATTGGCTGAGCAGAACGCAGCATCATGGCAACCAGACCAGGGTGCATAGCATGTGTCAGGGATGCCTCTGTGCCCTAAATCATTTGGCTGAGCAGAACGCAGCATCATGGCAACCAGACCAGGGTGCAGAGCATGTGTCAGGGATGCCTCTGTGCCCTAAATCATTTGGCTGAGCAGAACGCAGCATCATGGCAACCAGACCAGGGTGCAGAGCATGTGTCAGGGATGCCTCTGTGCCCTAAATCATTTGGCTGAGCAGAACGCAGCATCATGGCAACCAGACCAGGGTGCATAGCATGTGTCAGGGATGCCTCTGTGCCCTAAATCATTTGGCTGAGCAGAACGCAGCATCATGGCAACCAGACCAGGGTGCAGAGCATGTGTCAGGGATGCCTCTGTGCCCTAAATCATTTGGCTGAGCAGAACGCAGCATCATGGCAACCAGACCAGGGTGCAGAGCATGTGTCAGGGATGCCTCTGTGCCCTAAATCATTTGGCTGAGCAGAAGGCAGCATCATGGCAACCAGACCAGGGTGCAGAGCATGTGTCAGGGATGCCTCTGTGCCCTAAATCATTTGGCTGAGCAGAACGCAGCATCATGGCAACCAGACCAGGGTGCAGAGCATGTGTCAGGGATGCCTCTGTGCCCTAAATCATTTGGCTGAGCAGAACGCAGCATCATGGCAACCAGACCAGGGTGCAGAGCATGTGTCAGAGATGCCTCTGTGCCCTTAATCATGTAGCATACTTGAGTGTTGGGATAATGCAAATCAATGTGCAGGTGGCAAGCAACAGACACACGGGTCTCATCTCTCTGCACCTTCAAACGACCCATCGCAGAGAACATTGGGAAGAAAGCTACCTGCTGGATCTGCCCCATAAGCCTGCCCACCAATGGTCCTGTCCACCTGCAACAATGCAAAGGGCTCCTCTTTACATGCCATAGTGTGCTGAATGGTTTCACGGCTCCCTTTGAGCTCTGTTGTGCAGGTGTGGCTGGGTGCAGACATTCCTGTGCCATCTCTCTGCACATTCCTGCTTCCTTCATATGCGTAATGTTGTTTGCATGCTTTCCATGCGCCTCGCACCTGCACAAGACAGTGCCGTGATGCAGAAACTGCCGAAGGAATGCAAGGCCACACATGAGCATTCCTTTGCAAATCCAAATCAAGCCCATTCTTTCTGTCCGTAACAGTTGTTAGAAGGCCAAGTGTAAGATGTAAGATTGCGCGCAGGGCATTTGAATTTGAGAGTCGCAAGAGTGGATTTACTCACTGCTTGGTGTTGCTGTTGCTGCTGACTTTGGATGCCTTGGGATATCTGCCAGGGTCTGGGAGCTGGGGTGTTGCCCAAGGCCTGTGTGTGTATGTGTGCGTGTGTGCGTGTGTGTGTGTGTCAATGACGGTGGTGGTGATGATGAGCATATGTTCTACATGGTGTTCACAATTTTGCAGTATCAAGCACAGTACATAGGATCTTGTTCTAGTTCAGATGCAGCTTTTCAGCTTGGTTTTGCCCTTCCTCACGACATAGCAGAAATAAGAGCATCTGTAGAAATAGATCTTCACAAACTCCCACAGGTGCTTGATTGATGGATGTGAGCAGCGAGGTGCTTGATTGGCAAATGTGAGCAGTTCTTCTTTGTCAAACCCTCACAGGTGCTTGATTGGTGGACTTTAGCAACAAGGAGCCTCTTTTGGAGCCAGATATGGCACACTTCGATCAGTGAATGTGAGCAGCAAGGAGCCTCCTTGGCAGCCAGAAATGGCACATTTTAAAGCTGATTCCCCTCCCTATCATACCCTTCCAAAGTTTGTTATGTTAACGGTTCAGTTGCATGGAGAGGATTGATCCTGCACATCAGCTGTACAAATTTGACCAGCTGTTGCATCAACAGTGAGGCCCAATCGGCAATGACAGCTCAACAAGAGCAATGTTTTAGCCTTATCGCTCACCCCTGTGATGGCAGGAGGCACCATTAGGCTTTGGGGGGGGGCACCCTCTTCTTTTGGTACTGGAAGTCACGCCAACAGAGTTCGAAAAATGCCACAATCCAACCAGCCGATTCTTTTAAAGTGGACTTCAAATGAAAGCATATTGTTTGGCGTACCTGAGGGCCACACCACGGTCCCAGGGGGGCCAAGATGGCATCCACTTCTACACCTGCATCCTCATAGAGCTGGGGCAGGCCTTGTGGGGCTCCACCTGCAAAGGACATGCATTTCAAAGATCAGATCTGCACACGTCACGTGCGTGGTATATCCATCTCACGCCACAGAGTAGTGGGAACCAGGGGACCGCGGCAAGCCACCGTACTTCCCTGCTGTCATAAAACTCGCATGCCTGCATGCCAAGCTTTCTCTCCAAGGTAATAATAACACATAAGCACAAGAGCCACACCTGAAGCAGCCATGAGCGAGGCAGCAGCTGAGCCGGAGGCAACCCGTATGGAGGCGTCCATGCCGCCCTTGGACATGCCAGCAGGCTGGAATGACTGCCCATGGGTCCTGGGTTTGGCAGGGCTAGCTCTTGGGGTCGTCTGTGCATGTGCATATGTGTGTGAATGCGTGTGTGTCTGTGTGTGAACAAGCTAAAACTTGCCACGCGTGGAGGATGCGCTTCTAGGAAAAAGCAGCCTGTGGCGATCAGCCATACCCTTGTCCCAAATAACGGAGCAAAGAAAGGATCCCTGCAAGATGGGCACCAGCAGGGCTGCTGTGCCTGACCTTGGAATCCTGACAAGGCACAGCACAAGACAATGCTTGCATTGTCATGGCATGCAGGGCCAACAACCTAGGCACACTGTTCCCCCTCCTCGCAACAGACATAACAGAACAGTGACAGAGATAGACACTGCGATGCAGCAAGCAGGGCCAACAAGCTGTGCGCAATGCTGCACATCCTAGCAAGAGACCCAACAGCAAGCCGGAAAAAACACTGTGTCTCAGAGTTCAAAATCTTCTTTGATGCCGTCCTTCAAAGGGACCTTTGACTCGCAGTCAAACGTTTGACCGGAGGCCTCATGCTTCTGAAACCTGTAACATGTGCTTCACCTTTGCCTTGCTGCTCCGGGCAGTGTTGCTGCCACTTGCAGGGGAACTTGCCTCCTTGGTTGGGCCGCCTAGGTAGGGCAAGCCAATGAGCTTAGTCACGTCTTCAATGCTGGCCATCATTCGCGACCTGTGGGGTTCAGATGCAATAAATTGGGTTAGCATTGTGCTTCCTTAATAAAGCTGCTGACGAGCCTGGTGACATCCTCGATGCTGGGCATTGCACTTGATCTGTGGCGTACGGGGCGGCCATTACAGGCGGTCTGCGCTATCCTGCTGCTACACTACTGCAGCTACATTGCTGCAGGCAGCTTGCACATACAATTGCACTTAATAAGTACCGGGGCAAATTAAGGATGCCCCTGCAGGAAAACGCAGGAAACCAAAAAATAACATTAAGGGGGGTGCAAAATTAAGGCGGGAATCACAATTTTTTTTATGGAGCGTGGAAGGATTACATGTATGACGGTATGTTTTCTCGGAGTATGTCAGGTGAGGCAGGCTGATGAGCCATGTAACGTCTTCAATGCTTGCCATCCCATGCAGCCTATGGGGTATGGGGGCCATGGAACTTCAGCTGAGCGATGTGATGGTGCAGACACTTAAATCTAGTCAGACCATGTTAGCAATGCATGTGTTCCAAACTTGCCAGCCAGGTGTTAGTGCGACTAAGGAGATTTTGAAGGGACGCATGTAGGCACTGCAGAGGGACTGCCATCGCAATAGGGCCTGCATGCACACCAGTGTTTCCTTCAACCCGACAAACCATGTCGTTCGACTCAAGGACTTTTCCAACTCTTTGCATCAACATGAAATCAATTTCTCCAGGGACCTGCACACACACACCACCTCCTGGATGCATACCTAAATATTTGCAAGGAACTGGAATTCCATGTTTGCTACTTGGATGCTTTCCATGCTTGCAATGGGAATGAAATCCATCCACGCTTAGACGCTTGCCAGGCACTGGGTTTCCATGAATAAATGCTTAAATGAATTTCCATGTTAGCAATGGGATGATATCCATCCATGCTTAGATTTATGCCAGGCACTGGGTTTCCATGCAAGGATGCTTGGATGAATTCCATGTTTGCAATGGGAATGGAATCCGTCCATGCTTGGATTAGTGCCAGGCACTGGGTTTCCATGCATGGATGCTAGGATGAAATTCCATGTTTGCAGCGGGAATGGAATCCGTCCATGCTTACATTCTTGCCGGGCACTGAATTCCCATGCAGCAGCAGCTTTCTCATCCTTGCAATCATTGAGATGAGGAATGCAAGTTTAATGGTCGATAACAGCAAGTTTCCCAGGGCTCAACCCCTCAAATGAGGTGTGCGTTTTTTTTCTGCGCAGGCAGCTTCAAAACACATTTGTCATCCCCCCCAATAGAAAAAAGAAAAATTTTCCTTATCTGTCCAAAACACATGCATTGCTTTTCGCCACTTGCTCCATGGGCACCTGAAACAGACACTTTTTCTGGAGAAACACAAAGCTTTGCAATCACCTGTTTTGCTCCAAGAGGATCTCCCAGTCAGAGATTGTGGTTGGTGTGAGACCGGCAGAGGGCTGACCCCTGTGCTTGCGGTCTGCCTTGGCTCTATAAGTGTGTGTGTGTGTGTGTGTGTGTGTGTGTGTGTGTGTGTGTGTGTGTGCACGTATGTGTGATTGTGTGCGCGCATGCACGCGCACGCATGTGTGTGTTGTGACAGGAAATGGAGGAGCAGGGATGGAACATGCAAGGGTTACTTTTTCGAAGAAAAGAAGCCCAATTGCATGGACATTGATGCCACTCAAACTCTACTGAAAGAAACTTATGCTGCTCTTTGCACCTCTAGATGACCATCCTCTCTGCACTGCTACAAGCCAGCTCCAGGGCTCCAGGTAATGCTTAACAACGACTTGCACTTCTGTCACAGCCAGAGGTAAACCTTGATGACAGCAAATATCCTCGCAACACTTACTACACGCTCAACGTGATACATGAATGACTCACACTTCTGCCACTGCCAGAAGGTAAACCTTGATGACAGCACACTATTCTCACAACACTGGGCTCCTGCCATGCAGCCCAACGCTGATGCGCTGAGCACGTACATCTTACCTCAGCCTTCACCCCAGACACTGACGTGCTGTGCACTTACTTCACTCCTGTTGTAGGGCTCCTGCCATGCAGCCCAATGCTGATGCGCCGGGCACTTGTATTGTACTCCAGACACTGACGTGCTGTGCACTTACTTCACTCCTGTTGAATGGCTCCTGCCGTGACAGCCAACATTGACGTGCCGCGCACATCCTTCATTGTAAACCGTATGCTAGACACAGACATGCTGTGCACTTACTTCACTCCAGTTATAGGGCTCCTGCCGTGACGGCCGACACTGACGTGCTGTGCGCTTGAGCGCGCAGCACTGTCTACAGCGGCCGAGATCAAGCCGCTCCCTTTTGCTGCATGGCCTCGACTTGATGGACTCATGCCTGAGCACACATTTGGGATGAAAGAAACGCAGAGTTACTGTGCCTGAGCACATGCACATGTGTGGAGCTGCCCAATGCCGCCTAAATACGTGTGTGTGTGTGTGTGTGTGTGTGTGTGTGTGTGTGTGTGTGTGTGTGTGTGTGTGTGTGTGTGTGTGGACATGTCTGCTTTTTAGCAGGGAAGTGTGAAATGTGTGGCACACATGTATGGAGTCGGCCAACACATGGGTAATTACACTGCTCATGATGCATATGCCTTATATGTGCTTGGAAGCACGCAGCCACACCTATTTCCTAGAATGTAGGCAGAGGTATGGCGAAGGTACTACCCAAAGGTGTACCTTGACCTAGCGCTTTGAATGTAGGCAAAGGTATGGCAACAGTATAAAAGGCCTTTTGTCATGCCCCCTGCTTGAAAGGGAATGCTCGCAGAGAGGCACAAAGTGCGCTGACTGCCCGTGAGGCTGTCTGTATCTGCGGGATGTGCTAGTGAATTGTCTGAGCACATGGTCTCCAAAGGAAAAAAAGGCCTGCAAACCGCTGTAGCATCCCTTCTGCTCTGTAACACTGAGAGAGGCTGCTTGCATCTTCTAGAAGGGGTGCGGGCATAATATACTGCACACTCAACTCCTTGACCGCAAGGTGCAAGATCTGATAAGCACCACTGGGACAGCCTTGATCAGGTGCGTGTTGCGCAAGTCAATGGATGATGGCAATGCTGCTTCCATTAGGGTTTACAAGCTATCATTGATAGTATTAAAATAATTATGAGTGCCTGAATGCAAGCAATGTGGAGAAATGCAAGCAATGGGGAGAGAGCACTCAGCTGTGCCCCCACCTGATCGCAATGAGGCAGTGAGGTTAGGGGAACCGGAGGGAGAAGGTTGCCGCGGGCCAGGGTTGATGGGGGAGCTGATGGGGGGGTAGGGGGGTGTTCCAAGGCGCACGTTGGGGTCTGCAGAACATGCATGCAAAGGAGCTGTGATCTGCAGTATGTCCATGCAGAAGACGGTAAAACTCCATCTACAAGCGTGAGTTAAGTATGTGAGTATGCAGGTGGTCGCGTTCGCGCGCCCGCACACAAGTGTGTATGCATGTGTGTGTATGTGTGTGTGCGCGTGTGCGCGTGTGTGTGTGTGTGTGTGTGTGTGTGTGTGTGTGTGTGTGTGTGTGTGTGTGTGTGTGTGTGTGTGCGTGCGCGCGCATGCACATGCTTTTTTCTATTTGTGAATTTGTGTATCAAGGGAGGCAACCGCCGCATAACACCTTTTGGGGCTGTCTAGACGCACGCAATAGATGCACGCAATGGATGCAAGCAATAGATGCTGTTGGTCTTTGAATGATGTCATCCTCCCGCAGGTATGGCGACGGACTAATTTCCTTCCCTGCACCGGTGACTGCTTCTCAACCTCATCCTAAAGCATTGTTGTGCACCAATGCCACTGTGGCTAAGAGTAACATGGCTGTCTGCGTCTTGGACATTTCACGTTTCACACCCTGTTTTTGCAATTGAGATTGCTGCCTCATCTCATCCCAAAGCATCCATATGCATCGATGGCATTGGGGCTTAGGTTTGCACACCTTGGGCGTTCCATGCCTTACAACCTATATTTTTGCAATGGTGAGTTCTGCCTCATTTCATCTCATCTCATCCAAAAGCATTAGTGCGCGCCAATGCCATTGGGGTATAGGGTGACATTGTTGCCTTGGGCATGTCACATCATACTTAGCTTCTGACACATCTCATTTGAAAGCAACCTGTGCGCGTACCAATGCCATTGGGGCCCAGGATGACATGGCTGTCTTGGACATTGAGAGGCCTGGACTTAGTACGTTTGGGACGCTGCGGTTGGGAGTCTGTGTTTGCCTGTTGCTGGGGGATGCCATCCAGCAGCTTGTTGACGGCCTTCTGAGCCTGAGGGCTCCTGTGTGATGAGCAGTGTATCAAATGCTTGGCATGTGGTTGGAGGTGCCCCTCTTGAGCAGAAGGCCAAGAGTGATATTGCACCTTCAAACCAAGGTGGCAGATGTAAGCTTCAACAACGAAGGATGTATGCATCAAAACAAAATTGGTGCCACCATTTTAACCAAAATTGTACACACCTGGGTCCCCATGCCACGTAACCCTGTATGAGTAGAGAAGCAAAAAACACCATTCAATGCCATGAACGCAGGTTTGTAAGAATTGCAAAAATATTGGTTGAAAATGTAAACAGCATACCAACAATCCACGTAAGAAAGTGTGTGTGTATGTGTGTGTGTGTGTGTGTGTGTGTGTGTGTGTGTGTGTGTGTGTGTGTGTGTGTGTGCGCGCGCAAGTGCACAAAGTATTGCAAGTGTGTATTATTGCAAATATGTGTGAGCGCATGCGCCCACGTGCACTTATGTGTGTGTGTGTGTGTGTGTGTGTGTGTGTGTGTGTGTGTGCGCGCGCGCGCGCATGTGTGTGCTTCTGTAAATTGTTGAATGCAAGGCGCAGCAACATCCAGCCCATGTTTTGCCAATGTGTTTAGCAATATTTCAGCAGTGTGTTAGGCAATCAACTTGCGACAGTCTGGACTGTCGTTAGTGGCTAGGCAGTGCAGAGGGACATACCTGTTGGCCCCAAAACGAAGCAGACACTGTGGCATCTTGAAGCAGCTGGCTCTCTGTTGTAACATCAAGGAGTGGGTATGACCTTTGTTCAATTTCCAATGGTCCAACAGTGCTCAGCGCCCCCATTGGCTGGCCAGGCATTGCTCCAAAGGTCTGCTCCTGGGGGTGAATGAATTATGAAATCTGGCACAAATGTATTGGCTGATGTTCTACATGGAAAAAGGAGGCGCTTATCTCAGCCGGTTCTAAGCGTCTCTTGAAGTGACCTGTCTCTGCACCAAGCTCCTTTTTTATGGACATGTTGTAAGAAGAAATGAATTATTAGGCACGTTCAAACAGAATACCGGTAATTGATTGGAGATCTGAGATTGTGTTTCGGAACTCCACTAGTGGACAAAAGCAAAAAAAAGAGTAAAGAGCGTTTTGTTACAGAATTTTAATCAGGCCTTCAGTGAGGATTCACTGATTACCTTGAAGCCCTGGCACACGTCAGCCCTTGGGGACCATCAATGCAAACCAAGGTAGGTGCAGTTGGGTGACACCGCAACAATCTTGTTCCCGATTGCCTGAATGGCAATCACTGTTCAGGGGAAGAAAACAGGATCCTGATTCCTCTTTTGCAATAGTCTTGTTTTTTGGCAGTGTAACAGGCTTCACTGTTCAGCAAGCCTCTGCTGTGTCAAGCAGAAACCTGTCAATAAATTCATGCCTCTCCTTGCCTGCACGTCTTGTCAAGTAGACGGCCTGCGCCCTGTTTCCTCTGACAGGAGGTGATCCTGCGACCCCAATGACATGCTGTGCTCATTGTGGTTTTCATGTAGGTGCTTATCCCTGTGGATGACTCCCCGCACTCAAGGATTGCAGTGGACCTAGCATTCTGCTATGGTTGCATAACCCCATCTGCGGAGGTGCACTTGTGTGCTGTGCTGCACCCGAGTGAGTCGAATTGATTCTCAGTAAAGCACTTATTTGTTTCTCTTTTTGGAGACCAAAAACTCAAGGCTGTCAATGAAGCTGAGGGTCGGCAGGCAAATTAGTGCACAGCAGGCTGGGTGCAGGTGCAAATTACTCTCAAATCTCGTTGGATTTGTTGATGTAAGGAAAGGCGCTACGCCATTGGCCTTCTCCTCCTCCTCCTCCTCCTCCTCCTCCTCCTCCTCCTCCTCCTCCTCCTCCTCCGCACTCCTCCTGCATCAAGTGATACAACCCTCTTTGCTCTGAATGAAATGACCCTCCTTCTCCTGCTCATCTCTGTTTACTTCAACAACTGTCTAGCTTCTCCTTTTGCTTTTAGCAACACACAGAGCGACCCTCTTTCCCCTCTTGCTTTGCCTGTTCACCTGCAGCAACTGCCTGACTAACCCTTTTGTTTACAATGTAACATCTCTTTTTCCCCTGCCCCTGCGTGTGCGACTGAGTACCCTCTTGCTTCTTATGCAGCGACTGCCTGACTGCGCTTCTTGCCTAAAATTAAATGACCCTCTTTCCCGTGCTCTTGCATGTGCATCTGCAGCGATAGCCTGAGTATGTATCTTGCTTCAAATGAAATGACCCTTTTCCCCCTGCTCTTGTCTGTTCATCCTCCTGTAGCTTTAAATGTAACAAACCACTTTGCTGCGCTCTTGCATCTGCACCTGCAGCGACTGCAGCCTACCCAGTTACTCCGATGGTGCCCATGGCCTCATCTGCAGCCATTGCCTCTGTGCAGCATAACGTGGTGAGTGTATAGCACTGTCTATCGTGTTACCCTTCCCAAAAGTCATGATTGTCGTGCCCATTGCATTACTTGCTGAAATGATGCAAGCATGTCTGGAAAGTCGTGGTTGCTGTGCCCATTGTATAACCTGCTGAAATGATGCAAGCTTGTCTGGAAAGTCATGGTTGCTGTGCCCATTGTGCTACTTTTGCAGGCCCAGCAGCAAGCTGTTGAAAAGGAGAAGGCCCAAGAGACCCTGCAGCTGGCAAAGGAGCTGCTCATGCTGGACTACAAGGTAAGCAGTTCCGGAGTACTTTCTGTTAAGAAGGTGGAGGCCCAAGAGACCCAGCAGCTGGCAGATGAGCTGCTCATGCTGGATTACAAGGCAAGGCAAGTAGTTCCGGATTACTTTCTGTTAAATAGGAGGAGGCCCAAGAGACCCTGCAGCTGGCAGAGGAGCTGCTAATGCTGGACTAATTGGTATAGAGTGTTTTCCGCCTTGTTTGAACTGCATGATCACTTTGCCACGAATTGCTTGATCTCCGAGTAATGATGACAATCAGGGAGATGATGGATGGATGCAGTTACATTGACGTTGACTGAAACAGAGGAGGGGGCATGCAGCTCGGTTCGTGTTATTCACTTTTGATTGAGCCTGTTCATTTCCGATAGTCCCACAGTCTACTCTCCCTCCCACTCACAAAACAGGTGGTCACCTGATTTTTTACTGAGCCCCAGACTATACTTGTTATGCACGAAGCTCTGTCTTTGCATGCGGTACATCCCGTCACATCTGCTGTCAACAGCCGTGAGACCTTGATGTAAGATATGCTCAGGCCTGGCCAAAAGTGTCTGTCCTTCACCATAACGTCCTTCCGCCCTTTGCATTTGTCTGTAGGTGCCCGAAGCCTCTGTCCACACGCACTTGCTACCTGCAACCGGGGGTGCATCTGGTAGGCATAAGTTTTTGCAAAGACCTCCAAGCGTGTCCCATCTAGAACTTGAGACGCCCTCAGCGGCGCCCCTATAGACACAGTTACAACTGCTGCTTCTGTCCAACCTGCCACGCGTTAGCTGTGCTTGGTTGCTTGCAGACACCCGCATGTCATGCAGACAAAGTCTGCTCACTTTGATCCGCGCCTGGAAACTATCCTCTTTGTTGCATGATCAGTTTGAAGTGCATGTCACAAGCACTCTGCTTTCCTTCCTCTGTGTGACCAGCCTTGGTATGACAGTGACCTGACGCCTTCAGGCTCTTGCTTCAAGGTGACAGCGCTAGCATGCCAGTGAGCAGACGCCTCAAGGCTCTTGCTTCAAATCTCTGTGATAGGGCTAGAATGCCAGTGGTCGGACGCCTTAGGGCTCTTGCTTCAAAGCTCTGTGATAGGGCTAGAATGCCAGTGGTCAGACGCCTTAGGGCTCTAGCTTTGAGATTGCACAGGCAAAGTATCCTGCACCCGTGACAAAGGCCAAGCTTTTGCCTGTCTTTCCTTGCTTGCTCTTCAAGTATATGTTGCTTGTATTGTTGATTCAACAGACGATACTTTGCCTTTGCGTGGGGTTTGCAACCGCTGCAGGTGTCTCGGAGTCCATTGTTGTGTTTGCAAATGAGCGGTCCATGGATCTAGTGGTGGTGGGCAGCCGGGGCATGGGCGCCATCAAGAGGTACGATATAAGCTCTTGTGTAAGAACATGTTCAAGGACCTTTTGACTAAGAGTATCAGCAAATTATGGTCCTGAGCATGTTTGCACTTAGCATCATGTGAGATGCTCTTTTCTGTTGCTGCAGAGTAGCTTGCTGCTAGGAGCACTTCTGTGTTAGCCTGCAACCAGGAGCACTTTTCTAGCCTGGAACCAGCAGCAGGTCTCTTTCAGCATTCTCTCCCTGTGCAGTGTCTCACCCTCATCAACAACAACCCCCACCTCATCTTCCTCTCAATTCTACCGTTCTGAAAGGTCAGATTTCATCGTTTTGTCTCCCCCTGTGGTACCAAACAGGTCCATGATGTCCATGATCGGTTTGGGTAGCGTCAGTGATGCCGTCATGCGCAACTGCCACAGCCCCATCCTACTTGTGCGCAACCAAGCCGATAAGATGCCACACCCCGTGGGCGCCCAAGCTGTGAGTACATGAGTTGCTAGGGCAAAAACACAAATCAAGTCGTTTGCCTGCAGGTCTGCAACTTGCAGAATTGTCACGCTGGACTTTCATGCTTGCACCCAAGCTGTGTATGCATATGCTCTGTCAGGGCATGAATGCCAGCATGAGTAGCTGGCCTGTTACCTGCAGTTGTGTTTGTGTTGTTTCTTTTGTCAGCAGCCCAAGTGACCAAAGCTTCATTTCAACGACAGAATGCTCAGGAATGCACAGTGCTCAGAGGTGCACCTTTCCCTGGGAGCGCAATCGCATTGGTCTGCCTACAGAGGCAGGCAACCTTTCTTTTTGATGAGCTGCTTTAGCAACCAAAGTGGGAAGCCAAAGTGAGAAACCGAGGAGGTGTTTTGAACGATGGAAGCGTGCATGGTGGGGCTCATGGAGTACGTCAACCTGGAAGCCATCCACGCCAAGCGCGTCACCATCATGCCCAAGCTTATGTGGATGATGCCGCTAAAACAAAGTGAATGTGCAGGCGGCTGATTGCTCGTGTGTTGTACATCAAGGCTTGCATCACAAGTTACAAAAAAACTCAGTATGGTGCTTGGCCATGCATAGGAGCCTGAGTGTGTGAGGATCCCAGCTCCTGCTGTACGCGACATATAAAGAGTTGCTGCGTCCTTTAAACTCCATATTTGACAGAGCCTAGACCTTTGCTTATTCTTGTCTGCATTGCAGATCCCCAAGAAGCTGAGCGCGACATATAAAGAGTTTCTGCGTCCTTTAAACTCCATGTTTGACAGAGCCAAAACTTTTGCTTATTCTTGTCTGCATTGCAGATCCCCAAGAAGCTGAGCGCGATATTAAGAGATGCTGCATCCTTTAAACTCCGTGTTTGACAGAGCCTAAACCTTTGCTTATTCTTGTCTGCATCACAGATCCCTAAGAAGCTGTGCGTGGCCTATGATGAGTCCCCTCAGGCACAGAAAGCGCTGCGCTGGGCACTGGTGGGTACGGTTTACAGGCTTGCAGATTTACAGAAGAAGCCATTACTTGAATCGGATGACTGCGGCGCTGGGCACTTGTGGGTACAAGCAGAACTAAGGAGGATGCAGTGCAGATGCGCAGGGCATGTTCCTTTGGTAATGTCTTCATTGAGGCTTACAGGCTGTTTCTCCTTTTCCTTAATTGATGTAGGGAAAGTTTTCTCTGCCTGCGTAGTTTTTTTTCCTTTTCTTTCTTACAGGCATCAAGCATTTTAAATGCACTTGTGGAGCCCTCTCACTTTGTAGTGTTGAAGTTTTAGAGGAGTTTGCTTGACGCCTGGAATATGACAGGCGCGCACACACACATGCACACATACTCATACACATGTACAGGACAACATGCTTGCGCCCCACGATGAGCTTCACATCGCAACCGTGGCCATCCCCATGCCTTACCCGGTACGTCATGTGCTCACCTCTTTCATACTTTTTACTTTAAGGTGCGGTCCACTGCTCATCGATGCACACTCCTGCATGGAGGATACCTTTGCTGTGGTGATAATGATTGGGTTGAGGAGAGCTTCAAGGCACAAACCAGCCAAAAAAATACTGAGAAGACAACATGTAGGTTTGGAGCCGCCCTGATGGAATCAACATGGTTATGGCACTGATGTCACATGGGCACATGTTTTGTGCATAAAATGAAAGCCACACTGTGCCTCTCATGCATTCCCCTTTGTTTGTGGGACACCTGGATGCATCGGTTGCCCTACAGACCAAGAGGCTGCAAAAGAGGCACTGCAGCTGTGGTCCTATCCTTTGTTGAGTGGGACACGGGATGCATCAGTTGCCCTACAACACAAAAGGCTGCAAAACAGGATTTGCAGCTGTGGTCCTATCCTTTGTTGAGTGGGACACGGGATGCATCAGTTGCCCAACAACACAAAGGAATGCAAAAGTTGCACTGCAGCTGCGGCCCTATCCTTTGTCGAACGTGACACTGAATGCATCACTTGTCTGCAATACAAAGGGATGCAAAAGACGCGCTGCAGCTGTGTTCCTACTCTGTAGCGCACATGGTCACCTGCGCTGCATGCCTTCATCCATGCAGGTACTGGACGAGCCCGCAACAGCCGCTGCCATGGAAGGTGCGCATGAGCAGTTGAACAGGCATATAGATGAATAGGTTATGCAAATCATGTAGGTACTGGATGAGCCTGCCACAGCCGCTGCCAAGGAAGGCGTGCATGAATCAAAATAGGCAATGTGCAATTAAACAAGTTTTATGAATGATAGGTGCAAATGCAAATTTTTATGAGAAAAGATGGTGAAGGAAAACATGGTTGTTGTGGTAGAGGCTTGGCAACAGCTTGCTCAGCGCACATGCTTCAGGTTTTGCTGCTGCTTTGGTAGGGTACACTCTCCTTTTGGAAGCTCGTTTGCCTCTAGCTCATCCACATCTCCGTCGCTGTTTTTTCATAGAAAGCACTGTAAGGAGGATAAAAAAATAGGGCAATGCTGTAAGTCCACCCTTTGAATAGTTGTCCTTGCCAGCTGAGGTCTCATATGATGGTTTTTACCTTTTGAGGGCTCCAGAAATACCCTATCTGCTGCCTTGGTATGTTGGATGCGGTGCTTTTCTTTTTCCCTCTGTTCCTCTCGAGGGTGATCGTTGAGTAAGAGGGTGATCGTTGCCATACAATGTGTGCTGAAGTGTGCATGTTTGCGCAGGCAAAAGAATGCTCGCAAGAGAATTATTACTTGGCTGCACCAGTTGCAAGGAGCATTTGCATGGGCTCCTCTCGTAAGCATTTATAGCGGTGCATCCGGTCACACTGTGTGTGCCTTTACTGTGTGCCCAGTATAGGGTGCTCAGGACACCATATGTTTTTGTTTGCTGATGCAGCCAGCCTTGTACGTAGCAAGGTTGACAGCGCCGAGCAGTATGCATCCCACACACCTTGGATGCAGTGTCAAGCAGAGAATGCTCAGGATACCTGTGTGTTTGCCGGTACAGCCAGCCTTGTACGTAGCAAGGCTGACAGCGCCGAGCAGTATGCATCCCACACACTTTGGATGCAGTGCCAAGCACAGGATGCTCAGGTTACCCTGTGTGTGATTTTCCGACGCAGCAAACCTGGTGCAGAGCGAGATTGACAGCGCCAAGCAGTATGCCTCCCGTGTCTTGCAAGACGCCATGCAAGCAGCGGTGAGTGGATATCTAAATTTGCCTTGTGAGTATCAATGAGCTTGTACACACTGAAATTTGTGGCTTGCCGTGGTGCTTCTAGCATCTGGTATGCCCTTTGCTTTCCTTCCTTTGACGACAAGTTTCACCAGTGCCGAGAATCCATGGATTCCTGCAATGCAGGCTAGAGCTCATGTGCGCTTTATCAGTATTTAGTGACATGCATCGCCGTTCATTGAAGAGAACTACGCTTTAAAGGGCATTGTTTCAAGTGATATCACGCCATGCAGTGCGCATGGAAAGCCTTGCCAGCTTCAAGGCATTCTCCACTTGCTCCCCGCTTTGGTTCAGGTGTACACACATATGCCAGATTCATGTGATTGGAATCTATTTCCTCAAGGACATGCTTTAAATTTGACATTTGATGCTGCTCCCTGCTTTCTATTGCGCCCCTACTGCATCATGTGCTCTCTCAAAGTGTGCCCTCTTGTAGTCTATGTGCCCCCCCATTCCTTAGAAATGCTGACCTCAAATTTGCTTACTGCTGCATCCAGTGTGCCCTCCAAAATTGATGCACTTTTGAAAATGGCGACCTCTCTTGACATGCCGGCCTCAAATCCACTTGTCCCTGCTCGTTTTTGTGCTTGCCCTTGCATGAGGTGCATGCACATGTCTTTCGTTGCAAAACAAAGTTACAAGCATGAATTGTGTTGCTGCCTCGTCCCTGACCGACTACCGGGCGCCGCAGAAGCATTGTAGCAGCTGTCTTCTGGCTCCAGCTGCGCTCTTTGGAGTCAAGAGATGCATAGATGTTCTTGATGCCAATCATACGGTGTTTGCAGCTGTTGCCTGGCCTCAGGTGTGCTCCTGGAATCAGTAAACAGCTGCAACACTGTACGAATAGCATCAAGGTTAGCACTCGGCAGACAAAGCACCTGTGGCTCCTTGCGTCTTTCCCACTCCCTTCCCTTGCAGTGATATGATTTGTTTCTACTGCTGATCAGGGACAAGGCAACCACACAATCAAGCCATCATCCTTCTCCCCGTCTTCAATACAAAATGTGCCTGCCCTCCCACCCACAGCATTCGTGCACCTCCTGTGCCATGCGTATACCTCAGAGCCGTGTAATGGCCTCGTAATACTGATGGCCTCGTGACACTTGCGGCTTAGTGCCAATAACGTGACAATGCTTCTGATGTGCCCGAATGCCTGCAGGTGCTGCAAGGCGTGCCTCAGAGCCAGATCAAGGCCGTGACTCTGATGACAAACGGGGGAGCTTCTGAGGCAGGGACATCGTTGCAGAAATACAGCGAGGAGGCATCCATCAATGTGGGTCCTACACCTGTCCACCTGTCCAGTCATGCCTTCCGCCCAGCAGCTCCTTGTTTGGTAGCATGCTGGCTCACGCCCGGCCACTCCGAGATTAAACTCAAGATCACCTCCATCCTCTTTTTTGCAAGATGTGTGCGGCCCCGCAGACTTGAAATGTTGCCGGGGCAAGTGCAAGTCAGTGCGGGGCCTGCCTTGTAATATCACTGGGACGTCAAAGTATAATGCAAGTCTGCGCTGGAGTCGAACAAGCGCGCGTTGTTGAAAGGCCCAGTAATTGATGCTATTAGGAACAGTGAGTCCCACTGTTCGTCCCACTGTTCGTTCCATTTGGATGCAGGTGATGGTCGTGGGCAACCGGGGCATGGGAGCAGTGAAGAGGAGCTTAATGGTGGGTAAACTCACTGAGACTCTTAGTAAGAGCTTCCACCAGCACCCGTGCTTTTCACTGTTTTGAACAATAAAGAGACAGGAAGGATCAACCTGGGATGGCAAAGCTTGCTGCGATGGAAAGTTTTTTGGTCATGGTCCTGCTGCTATAATGCTGAGAGCCATCATGCCTGGCATGCAAAGAGAAGAGTCTGTTCTTAAAAGACAGTCTAGCACTGCCACTCTTTCCCAATTTCCAGGCATCCTTTCAAGCATGCATTGCGCCCTTCTCTTGCCCTGTCCTTCCGCTCATCTGACCACAGGACTTTGTGGGGCTAGGCCTCGTTTTTAAGTAGGCGTGCCCTGCAAGCTTGCCTCCCTCTGTTGAAATCCTCACGCACACCCACACTCCTGCGACCCTGGTTGGCTGGGCTCTCTTTATGAGCGCCCGGCGTACCAATCAAGTTTGCCTCCCTCTGTTGGAACCCTCACGTGTGCACACCCACCCACCCACACACTTCTTCTGCAATCCTTGCCGCAGGGACTAGTGGGGCTAGGCTCCGTGTCTGAACACCTGGCGCACCATCTGCAGTGCCTGCTAGCAATCATCAAGGTTTGTGTGGATGACGTGTCCTTGCAATGTGTGTGTGTGTGTGTGTGTGTGTGTGTGTCCCTTGCTCCAGTATTGATTCAGGCTGCTAGCTCCAAATTAAAGGTTAGTGGCATCTGACCCACGAGTTGTGTTAGCACAATTCAGGTCACCCACCTGTCAGCCCTTCCTTTCTCTCCTGTGCTTTTTAGCTTCCTCTGTGAGATCTGCTTTCGCTTTGTTTGCAATTCTTGCTCGTCCTGTTCCCATGTGGCCTCCCTGTTTCACTTGTCCTGAAAAAGATGGCTGCAGTGGTACAAGAGTGCGCCAATAAAGCTTGTAAGCAGCACTCCAAATAGCCTGTTACCAGTGCAAGGAGTCATTCCCACATAAAGGATGAGCTTTATAATGCATGAGCTTCTTCCTATGCTGCAAGAGCACTGGCTTTTCAAACCTTTGCATGCAGAGCACTTAAGTTGGAAGCACGCTCCCTCGGCCACGCTTCCTAGGTGGACCAAGAAGAGGGCCCTGCACCTGGCAGCCATGGGAAAGAGGCATACGTCTTGTGGCATGGCTAGGTCCCTAAGGGAGGAGGCAGCAGGAGGAGGCAGTTGCAGGATTCAATTTTGAAAATGGCCGTTAGGACAGTTGTAATGAGAGGTTGAGCGGTCGTGCGAAACAGTATGGTTTGAATGTGCTACGTTCACTATTCCAAGTGGGTCTGGTGTGAAGCCTGCTGTGGTCTGAATTTTAATCCCTCTTTTTTGCACAGATCACTGCCTGTGTTGTTGATTGATTTCACTTTAACCTTTTATTCTCTTTAAAATAAAGAAGATAATGACATAGTTATGGGTAGAGGGTAAGGCATAGAGGAGCCATGCTGCAGAAGCACAGGGGTGCACTGGGGCGCCTTCCGCTCCAGCCAATCCTTAGTATAGCAAGGCCAATCAGCTTGCCAGCACTCTTGAAAAGGAGTAGGACTCCTTCTAGCCCTTTAGCAGCTCCCATCAGCCGCGGACAGGCCAGGAGCAACCTAGCATGTAAAAGTAACAACAAGGCTGATGCAGCCTCCTCCGACAGCAGGAGCAGCTGCAGCACCACAAATGAGGAGTTGCATTCCATTCTTGATCATCATCAGCAGCAGGATGGTGCCAGTGGTGGAAACAGGAGCTCGCAGGGATTTCGAGCCTTGTTCGCCAAGGCCATTGGCTCGATCGCCTTGCTGACAGTCGCATCGGCTTCGCTATTCTCCGCCCCAGCCTATGCTGCTCGTCCCAAGTGAGTTAAGGGTGAATACGGTGTGCGATGAGAGGATGTGTGTATCCCCTGAGCTCGGGTTGACCCGCTTGAAGCCGTCAAGGCTAGCATGATGTATCCAACGGGGATGCATGCCTGTCTCTTGATGCAGGGTCACTGCAGAAGCCACAGCCACAGAGCAGCCCTCCACATCTGCCTCTGCACAACCCAGTGCGCCCAGCAGAGGAGGCAGCAAGCATGGCCAGCAAAGCAGGTAGGAGCGCGCGCGCGCACACACACACACACACACACACACACACACACACACACACACACACGCACGCACGCACGCACACACACACACACACACACACACACGCACGCACACACACATACACACACACATGAACATGCACATGCAAACACGCACACACACGCATGCACGAGCACACAAGCGCGCGTGCACACACACACACACACACACACACACACACACACACACACACACACACACACACACACAGACAAGCCTCAACACAAGCAGGAGCTCTCAAGCAAGCATCGCCTGGAACAAGTGCCCATTTGCGGCAAAGCAGGATATGTGCATATGCAACAATACAACATACATGCACACTTGAGAGCGAGCAAGCTTTCCTGTATGCCCCATACTTTCATCCACCTTGCCACTCACGTTCTTCAGGGGTAGGCATGCAAGGAATGCTCAACAAACTGGCCGGACTGAACTATAGAGCCATAAGCAGAACTCACACATGCACACACACACACACACACACACACTGCAGCAAGCGGCAGGAGGCATTAGATGCCCTAGCTGCGAAGGGTGTGCCCTTGGACTATGAGGACCTCATGCGCTCCATGGTGTATGACCCAGACGATGTGCCCAACAGGCTCTCAAAAGTGGAGGTGAGCTCACCACGCACAAATGGCAGGCGCAGTCCTGCTGCTCGTGGCTTTGGCACTTGCAAAAACGCGCCTTCTGAGTGGGGCAGTCCGGTGTGCTGTAACCAAGCATGAAGCCTGCTTTCCATTCGCTCCACGTGCATGCTAAGTGTGCTGATGCCGTTTTTTTTATGGAAATTCCAAGGGGCATTTCGTCCCTTGCAGCCCCACCCACTTGTGTGCACAACCTCTTGCGTATGCTTCTGGTTTGCTTCATGTTCACACCCTTGCTTGTGCTTCAGAGGCCCTCTGTGCTCGCAACCATGCATTGGCAGCCCAATTCCTGGGCACTCCTCCTTCCTCCTGATGTTGACATTATCGTGCGTTTCTGTGCAAACACCTTGCAAGCCTGCCTCTTTTGCTATTGCCCCACCATTGCGCAGCTCCAGAGGCATATCCTTCAGGCCAAGGGCGGGATGTTGCCATAATCATGCCTCGGCTTCCATGCAGACGCCTCCCATGCCTGCCTCTTTTTTTGCTACTGCCCCATCATTGCGCTTCCCTTTTTTTGCTACTGCCCACCATTGCGTTGCGTCTCTTTTGCTGCTGCCCCAACAATGCGCAGCTCCAAGGGCCTTTTGAGGGTTAAGGGCTCTGATGTGCGAGTTTAAGGGCTTACATACAAAAAAGCCAGAATGCTTGACTACTAGGCTATATACCGTAGAGGATGAAGATGTGTGAATGTTACTGACGTGCCCTGTGCTGCTGCCCTGACGTTTTGCAGATCCAGCAGCAGCTGGAGGCCATACTCAACCAGTATGAGATGGAGGACTTTGACCTGGGCATTAAGCAGTTCATGATCGAGCAAGCCATCCAACAGGTGTGTTTTGACCTCAAGCAGCGCAGTTCATGATTGAGCAAGCCATCCAACAGGTAAGCTATCCTACAGGTATGTTTTGACCTCAAGCAGCTCTCCATTAAGCTAGCCATGGGATGGGTGTGTTTTGCCTTGATAATTTGCGGTGGAGCAAGGGTTCACAAGGGGCTTGTGAAAGCAAGGGTGAAAGTTGATGGGGGCATGGTGGGTGTGTCACTCGCTGTCAGTGTCTGCACTGACTGTTAGGTCTATCATTGTGCTCTGGTTGGTGTGGTGTCTAGCGTAGACTGTTCCACTGTTTTGGGGTGTGGGCTGGTGAGGGCTTCAACTCTTTACAAATGCGCCTCTGTGGATTGCATTGTTGGCCATCATGGAATGACTCCTACCTCAATGTCTAAATTTCAACCATTGTTGCGACCAGGCTCTGAAAAAGCGCTCGTTTTTGGTCCAAAAATGATCGCAAGAATGAGCTGTAGTAGGGTAGCAAGTTGTGTGTGGTTGGCAATTAAGAACAGCAGCGCAAGGCCACAGCCTTGCTAATTGGTGCTATCCTAAGCCGCTTGCAGCCTCGCTGCAAAGCAGTGCAGCCATCATAAGTTAATCATGTGCCGAAGCGAGTGATGTAGTCACATTGATATCGCCAGAGCATCAGATGGTGATTTGTGATGTTTTCATAAATTGCCTGCAGCCATGCCACAAAGCAGGACAGCCGTTGTGTGTGTTGCGGCAGTGTGCTCTGCACGTGAGACAGCAACTTTTTTTGGCCGACCGTGCTGTCGCTCTTTGCATCCACCTGCTGCACTGCGATGCAGCTTGGGCTGCAGAAACAAGCACACACACACACACACACACACACACATACGCACACACAGGACATGGAGGACGGCGGAGGCAAGGGCTCGGACAACAAGGACTTTGAGCAGAAGCTGGGAGAGGCGCTGTTTGCGGATGACATGATGGAGTCACGCGAGGCGGTGCGGGAGGAGGATGTGCCCGAGGATGCCTTCACCACTGAGGTGCGTGCCCGCATGCGTGTGTGTGTGTGTGTGTGTGTGTGTGTGCGCGCGCGAGTGACTATGGTGGTGCCATACATGCAGGCTTCATGCCCTGTGCCTCTTGATTCCTTGCCAATACCATGTTTCATTTTTAACAGTAATCATGTCTTGTTCGATTAGAATCATTATGGCATTGTCCATGTTGCTGGCAATAATGGATGGCTTTACCATGCTTTATAGGCACTGGCCATGTGCTGTTCTGTGTCGATAGTTTTGCAATTCGTTTTCTGTGTCGATAGTGTCGCGTAAGCATTTACCAGCTTGAAAAACAAAACTGTAAGCCCTGTCCCAAGCTTCTTCTGATTGTCTTGCAGTCCTCCCTTTTGTTCATAACCAAGCACAGACATAATCGGGGGCACTCCTGGTGACGATGCGCCTGCCATTGGGGCAACCGCACTTCCTGCGACTGCATTCCTGGAATTGTACCTGGTATTTGCTGTTCCTGCAGATGCGGCAACTACAGCCAGCTCCCACAGCATGTGTTGTCCTATTTAATTGTACTGAACACAGACAAGGCATCATTTGAGGCACTGCTACGCCTGCACTTGAGGCGACTGCAGCTCCTGCAAGCAGTTCTAAACTTGTCTGTGCAACTGGTTTGATGAACACGCACAGGTGGTTGAGGAGTACCTGAACGTGCTTGGAGAGCCCTCGGCTTTGAAGACTTCTTGGCGCACCACGCAGTCATTGAAGGTGGGGTTGCGCGCCTGCTCGTGCTTGTGCCTGTCAAACATGGATTCTTTATTTTCTATCATTTAGGCGCACTGCGAAGTCTTATAGAAGCTTCCATCCTGACCATTGCTTGAAATTTCACGCACTAGCACCTAGACATCCGTGATGTTTACATGTTAGCTCACACCTGAAGCTGTGTGGCTCATGTTGCCTTTGCACTTATGAATGTGTAATGCAATTGTATTGCAATTTGGTAATGGTTCATTCATGATGTTGGAGCATTCCTCACCCTTCATGCATGCATATGTATGATAGCGGGTGCGTGTTACCCTAATTATATGAGTGCCAGCAAACCACTGATTTTCCCAAGGGCTCTGCAATTCATGTGTTGGGCTCAGCTCACACAGCAAGGGAGTTTCCTCACCGAGAGTGTTGCGGCGCACATGTGAGCAAGCCTGCCTTTTTCCAGAAGCACACAGCAAGGGCGTTGTGTCTTTACATCGTGGATGACCTTGTGGAGCCTCATTTGATTGCGTCATGCAGGAAATGACATACACTCAGTTCTGGGCACTTGTCAGCGAAGGCAACGTAGAGCGCGTGCGATATTTTGGACCTGAGCAGCGAGCAGTGATGGTGAAGACAAAGGACAGCGCGCCAGGGGGTGCACGGTTTTGCAAGGTATGCGAACTTGGGGGTTCTTTTTGGCTTTGGTGTGACATGGGTCCATACATGTCATGGTACGTACATCTCCTATTCCTCAAGTGTGGCAGGACCAGACAGGCATGTCTTTATATTATATTAGGATCCCATCAGATTTGGGCGCAACCTGCTGTCTGATACAGATGCTGCAGACCTCCAGTGCTTACTTTGTGACGGATTCAAATGTGCGGGAGCTTGCCTTGTACTCGTCGAGGCAATCGACGCCTGCATCGTTCATACTCTGTACATATTTGAAAACAAGATCTGGCATGTTTTTTACGGTATTTGAAGTTGCACGTTGGATCAACATGCAGTACCACACAAATATTCCGAACCTTGTTTGCAAGATGGAACTGTTCCATACCGCCATTCGCTTTGCAGGTCCGAAGCGCCATGCTCTTTTCCCTTCTTTTTGCATTTACATGCATTTGTAAAGAACGGATGTATTAGGTTTGTGCTTGCGATTTCTTTTGTGCATACCATATCTCCTGTAGGTCGTCGTTGCACCAGACCCACAGCTGTTTGACCACCTAGTAGCTCATGGGGTCAAGGTGGACCTCGGGGAGACTGAGCAGCAACGCCTGGGCAGGGCTTTCACTGCGCAGGTGTGTGTGTGTGTGTGTGTGTGTGTGTGTGTGTGTGTGTTCAGGGCCTTCGCTGTGCATGCCTGCAGGGCCTTCCCTGTGCATGTGTGCAGGGCCTTCACTGTGTGTGCATGCATGGAGGGCCTTCACTGTGTGTGCATGCATGGAGGGCCTTCACTGTGTGTGCATGCATGGAGGGCCCTCACTGTGTCGGTGCGTGCGTGCATGCGTGCGTGCAATGTGTACGCGAGTGTACTTCTTCCTTATGGCAGCTCTCTTTTGTTCTGTGTCCTTTTTAAGATCATCATATGTACACCATGTTCAGATGTTGCCTAGTGCTTGCAGCTTCTTTGCTGTACCCGAGCAGCAGGTGTGCATTCAGAAGACCTCCATTTTGGTAAATGCTGGTTTGCATTTAGGAGCACTGTAGCTGCAAGCAAGGCACTCGATGCTGCGCACTTGCACTGTATGAAAAACAACCTATAATTATCATACATAATTATCGTACAGAAGCGTGAAGGACAGCTCCTGCGCTGTGTTGCACCTCCCCTCCCATGTCCATCAGTGCAGTGTTCAAGGTGCTGCACATGTCATTATTTAAAGCGTCCTCCATGCTCCACCTTGTCCATGTTTTTCATAAGCACAGTTCCCTGGTTGTTTCTGTTCTCGCAGCTCCTGCGCTGTGCAGTGTTTCCCCTCCATATGTCCATCGGTGCGGTGTTATAGGCACTGCACACGTGGTTGTGCTGAATGCCTTCCATGCTCCATATTGTTGTTCATATATCTTACAAGCACGATTCCCTTTTGTTGGTTCTGTTGCTTGCAGCTCCTGCGCTACACCTTCCCGTTTATGTTCATCAGCGCGGTGTTCTGGGTGCTGCACACCTGGCTGCTGGACCCCATGCCCAATGGCTTCAAGCGTCAGGAGTTCCTGCGCTACCGCCGTGAGATGATGCATGTGGCCAGCAAGCTCAACTTCAGGTCGCCTGCCCGAGAGGTGAGCGCCGTTGGGGGCACTGATACAGAGGACAGCTTTTGATTTCAGGTGTGAGATGATGCATGTGGACAACAAGCTCTGTACGTGCGCTGTGTGTATCATATGCCAGTAAGCTTAAGTTTGAGTCACCTATGTGCAAGGTGTTTAAGAGGTGAAGCATATGGCCAGCAAGCTCAACTTCAAGGTGCCTGCATGCAGGTCGCTCCGCTTTGGGCCCTGGTGTGAAGTGCATGAAATGTTCGCTGCATACCATGTGAGTTGAGCTCTACTTGAGGTTGCCTGCGTGTTAGGTGCGCTCTGCTTTGGAACATGGTCATTAGACGCGCGCATTTGCGTTTCGTATGTGCAGGTGCGCATCGACCAAGACGCACCCGACTTCATCCCTTGGGATGAGATCCATGGCATTGATGAGGTCAAGCTCGAGATCACTGAGATCATTGATTACCTCAAGAACCCTGCGCTGCTGAGGCAAAGGGGGGTTGCGCGCATTGGAGGTGTCATGCTTGCAGGAGCACCAGGTGTGTGGGTGCTTTTGTGGGTGTGGGTGTGCGTGGGGGTGTGGGTGTGTCAGGGGGGGGGGTGAGTTCCAATGTTCCTGAGCACACCCTTGTTTATCAGAGGCTTACTAAACAAGGGCTGCATGTGTGAGCTCTGACCCTGGCTCAAACAACCTCTGTACAAGCCATGTTTGTACCAGCTGTTTTGATCAAACCTGCTGCTGCTGCTGCTTATGTTTGAGAATAGGCACTAGTAAGATGCAGCTGGCCTAGCCACACCTATGCACATCTGAATGCACACGAAAGTTTGGGCAAAGCTCACCCCTGCTCCTTTCTTACGCCCGAAACAAGCGTTTCACAAGCGCTGGAATCAAGAAAGATGTTCCATCTGGACCCGCAGTCACACATGCATGTGCTGCTGCCCATATTAACACAGGCGCCAGGGTTAAAACGCTCCTGGTCAAGTTCATACATCCGCACAACTAAAATCACCAACAAAGGTGTTGCCATTGTGCTCGTTCATGCTCGTATTAAATGCTCAGCAGTGTTTCCGTGAGAAGCAAAGCGTCGCTGATTGGCGACGCTTAGGTGACCTCGCAGACTATGCCATGGGGCCTTGGCAGGGCCGCCAGGACCTACCCCTGACGCCGATAGACACATTTAAAATTCCCAGGGACCACCCTGTGTTCCCTGCTATTCCCTGTGTAATATATCAATGAAACAACGATAATGAATAAGCAATGAATTATTTGGGTATCGGTGGGTCCCTGGGTGGGCGTGGCAGACAGCAGCAAAGGGGAGCCCAGGAGGCAGCCTGTGGAGGCCCAGCAGCCCATGAAAGCCCAGCCCCAGCCCCAGCAGCAGTAGTTTCCCCTCCAGCAGCAGCACCAGCCAGGCTAAACCAGCATGAGGCCAGCGCCGTGCATGTCGTGCAGTGCTTCCCCTGCTCCTGCTTTTGCTCCTGCTGCCCAGCCTGCTGCATGTGATGCAGCACAAGCTGGGGTAAACTGGCAAGCACAGCGCTTGTCAAAGTGCCTGGCTCGGTTGAGGAGGAGCACGCCTAAATTTAGGTTAGGGTTTAGTTACTAAACCCTAAACCCTAATCCCTAAGTTAGTTGGCGTACTTGAAGGACGAGAGGCGCATCCCCTTGGAGGACGGGCACCTGAGTGCTTGCCTTGTGCTTGCAACACAGCATATCTGGCTGTGGAGCAATCCCCCTTTGTGCAGACCATTCGGAGTGGGCTACCGCAAAGAGGCGCCGCCCAGCAGCTTATGGGGGTGGCTGCAGGCTGCAGTCAGTGCCAGTGATTGTGCAGATGGATGGGGACAGTGATGGAGAGTCCCTTGGCTGGCACATGCTCGGGGCACAGATTCGAGGGCGGATGCTCAAACTTGAGAGCAGGGATAAGACAGCCCTTAGTACATTGATTGTTATTTTGGTATAATGACGTGCCATATTTCACATATAACTGGAATGTGTATGGGTGCCTCACTACTCACAAAGTTGGCTTGGAGCACCCTGGAAAAGAGTCCATTGGCTACCGGGCCCAGACCCTTCAAAAAAGCACTGCAATGCTCAGAGTTGCATCGTATGCCTGATGCTGCCCACCGCGCATCCATCTCACACTGCGTTCCCTCAACCTCACTACTATCGCGTGGATGACCGTGTTCACCTGCAGGTACCGGTAAGACGCTGCTAGCCAAGTCCATTGCTGCGGAGAGTGGGGTGCGCATGTTCACATGCTCAGGCACAGACTTCTACGACATGTACTCCGGCGTGGGCGCCCGCCGCATCCGGGAGACCTTTGAGAAGCTGCGCAGCAATGTGGGTGCTGCCTCATGCTTCCCCTATAGCACCTCTGCATACTTTCCTTAAAGCAGTGTAACACTTTTTATACCATTGGTTTAAAGTTTCAGGGGAGATGTTCACGGGACAGCGCAGCAGTGTAGGTGATGTTGGGAAGCAAGAGGGAAGGTGCGTACTCTGTTTGTGTTGATTATCGGCTTGTTTGCCTGCCAAGGGTTTGTGTACAAGCCATCATGGGCCTGCAGAGGCTTGATCTGAGGAGAGGTGGAGATTCTCTCAATCCTGCTTGTTTTTGCTTTAACCAGCGACCTGTCTGCCTGCCATAAGTCTGCGCGTGGGCCATAGGCCTGCAGAGCAAGTCAAGTGCTGCCTGTAGGACCATCAGCAGGGTTGGTCAATTCCGTGTGCCTCCTCCATATATGACAGACGTTTAGTGCTCACAAGTCCGTACATATGCTGCAAAATACTTCAGCATGAATAGAATTGGCCGACCCTTGCCATTCAAAATTACTAGCATTTGCGCAGGCCCCTGCCATGCTGTGTGTGGATGAATTCAATGCCTTGGGCGGGGCGTAAGGTGCTGGATTTAGTGGAGATCCGAAATTTGCCATTATCTTGGCCAGTCTACATTTGCATCCTCTTGCGCAGGCCTCTGACAAAAGGCCACTCAGGAGGTCTGTCCTTTTAATGCACACGGCCTCACGGCAAGCGCAGTCCTTTCTCTTTCTTTTTGCAGGCCTCTGACCAGAGGCCACTCAGGAGGTCCGTCCTTTTAATGCACACGGTCTCACAGCAAGCGCAGTCCTTTCCCTTTCTTTTTGCAGGCCTCTGACAAAAGGCCACTCAGGAGGTCCGTCCTTTTAATGCACACGGTCTCACAGCAAGCGCAGTCCTTTCCTTTCCTTTTTTGCAGGCCCAATCTGCCAAATCTTGTTTGTGGATTAAATTGGTACCTTGGGCGAGGCACAAGGTGCTGGATTCAGCGGAAAGCTAGCCTTGGCCATGCTCATAATGACTTGCATGCGTTTGTATACTTTTTGCGCAGGCCCCTGCCATTCTCTTTGTGGATGAGTTTGATGCATTAGGCGCGGCACGAGGAGCCCAATCTAGTGGGGACGAGAGTGCAGCCATCATCAATGAACTGCTGGTGAGTGTTGAAGAGGGAAGGAGAGAACATAACATCGTCTAGTTCAATGCATGCTGCGGACCTAGACTCCAACAACTTTTTGAATGGCAACTCTTTGAGGTTGCATCTGTGTCATTGTGAAACCGGCCACTAGTGTGCCTGCACGGTTTTTGCTTTGAAAGATCTCAAGGTAGCCTTCCTTTTATTGTATGAAAGCAGGCCAAGGCGCGCTGGCTCACAATACAGCAGTGATTGGGGAAGGTGCACCTTGCACATTTGCATGCCCAGCTCCGTCCCGTTTGAGTGGCTGGTCTCCAAGTAGTGCACATGCCCAGACACATGCACTATATTTATCTGCTGCATGGAATCTTTGTTTCGTCATTGATGAGAAAGAAATGTATGTGTGCCCACGCGCACAGGTGCAAATGGATGGCTTTGAGGACAACCGCGGTATTGTGCTGCTGGGTGCCACCAACAGGCCTGCAGCCATTGACAGTGCCTTGATTCGGCCTGGCCGCTTTGATCGCATCATCTACATGCCCCTGCCTGATGCAGTGGGCCGCGCAAAGATTATGCAGGTGTGTGTGTGTGTGTGTGTGTGTGTGTGTGTGCACGCGTATGTGTGTGTTTCAGAGAGAGAGAGAGAGAGAGAGAGAGAGAGAGAGAGAGAGAGAGAGAGAGGGGGGGAGAGGGAGAGGGAGAGGGAGAGGAAGAGGAAGAGGAAGAGGGAGTGTTGGGGGGGAAGGGAGGCAAACTTGCTTGCAGATGGCCGCTTTGACTGCATCATTCTATATGCCTTTGTCTGACGCATTGGGCCGTGCGAAGGTTTGCAGGGGTGCGAATGTGTGGGTATTGGGGTGGGGGAGAGAGTGGGCTTTGCATACGGTCACTTCAGCAGCAGCATCTTTATACCCCTGCCTGATGTGTAGTGGGCTGTGCAAAGATTCTGCAGGTGGGGGGCTGGGGGGGAGGAGGCCTTTGCTTGCATACAGGCAAGCGTTTTGTCAGGACTATTTGTTTAACATAGCAGAACCATGAGCGTACGAACACGCAAAAGAATTTGTCTGTGTGTGCATGTCTTCAAGGGTTTGCTTACATACTGCAAATAGGTACACGATACCTGGGAAAATGCTTGCCCCAGCTGGCACGTGCACGTTTCCAAGTTTCCACGTTCCCACAAGTGGATGATCCGCATGCCTTGGAATTCATCCCGACACAGGGCGGGAGCCATGACTTGTATGAGGAGTGGCTTTTTTGCACAGACACGGCTTTGACAGAACATGATTGCTCCAAATATTGTTTATGTGCATAGGCAACTCTTCTCAGGTCTCCATCATGACTCTACTTGATTAATTATCGTGTAGGCGCATGCGCAGTGCATCTATCAGGTAATTATTGTGTAGGTGCATACGCAGGTGCATATGCAGCGCATCTGTCAGGCTCCATCTTTAGAGTGCAGGTGCATGCATGCAATGACGAGGCTCCCCCATGACTGTGCAGGTGCACACGGGCATCTATCTGCCTCCCCTCTGCTCCCCAAGTATAACACCTGCATGAGAAGGCAGGGCCATATAACGATGTGTAGGTAACGAGGCTTCCCCATGATCCTGTGTGTTTTGCAGGTGCATGCGTGCAACAAGTCTGTGGACCCAACCATCAACTGGTACGAGGTGGCGCGCGCCATGGCAGGCTTCACAGGCGCTGACTGCATGGGTCTCATGCAGAGAGGCGCGCGCATGGCGGCTCGACAGGTCAGTGCACATGCTGCTGCTGCTGCTGTCGCGTGTGTGCTTGTGTGTGTATGCGTGTGGGTGTGTGGGTGTGGGTGTGTGGGTGTGGGTGTGGGTGTGCTTGTATGCGTGTGTGTGTGTGCTTGTATGCATGTGGGTGTGAAGGGGAAATGTTCAGACTGTCGGTATCCTGAGTGAAATTTTGAGTTCTACAAAGCATGCACTGCCTTCAATAGACAGGACATACAGAATGGAATGTACGTTACAACATCTGTGTCGCAGGGACGAGATGCCATCATAGAGGAGGACATGTATGCTGCCATGGAAAACAAGGCACTGGAAGCGTACAGCGAGCTCACGGGCATGCCTAAGATTGGGGACTCAGGTGTGTGTGAGTGTGTGTGCGCGCGTGTGTGTGTGTGTGCGTGCGCGTGTGTGCGTGCGCGCGTGCACACCTTCTTATCATCTTCAATTCTCTGGCTAATGCAATCCCTACAGACCCTTTGTTAGAGACGGCACCCACCCACCCCTGCACCCTTGTACAGATGAGTCCAATCCGCTGCCTGAGAGCTTGCAGTAGGGCGGTTGCCATGGTATGTCGGAACACTTCCCTTTTTTGATCCTCCCCCCCCTGCAACCTCATGCAGATGTGCCCAACCCACTGCCTGAGAGCTTGCGGAAGGCCATCGCCTCATATGAGGCCGGCAAGGCTCTGATGGCCTACATCACGCCTGAGTTTGAGGAAGTCGTGCGGGTAAGGGGGTGGTCTGGGGCAGGAGGGAACGCTGGGCAATGCATGATTGAAAAGGCACGTGTCTTTTCACGTGGTTGCCTGGGAAAAAGATGCATGCCTTGTCTGCCTCCCCCCATGGCGGCCCCTTGCAGCATGCCCTGCTCTGCAGGACAATACTCACACAGTGCTTGCCTTACAAGCACCTGCATCAGCGCCGCTGTCCGGCTTGGCACTCTGCCCCCTGATTGTTCTAATGTGGGAAAGACCTGAAGGTTGAGGTTGCTTGGTGCCGGCTGCTGCTTGTGAGTGGGTGCCTTGCCTTATGATTCCCTGATTCCATTGGGAGTATTGTACTGGCTGGTGATGCAATTGTAGTGTCAAAATGGGAGCCCATGTTGCTATTGTTGCGGGTCAGTGCATGCCCCTTGATTATGACATAATTTCAGATTGTGGAATTTTGTGATGTGGTTATTTTAATGAGACATCTGGCGCTGATGGTTCATACACAGAACAAGGTGACTGATGCTGGGGATGTTCAAATGAAAGCGCCTGGTGCTGGTGATGTAGAAATGATGATACCTGCTGCTGGTGGTGTGTAGCAGGTGTGTGTGTGTGTGCGCGCTTTTGCGCACGTGTGTGTTGATGTCTGGTGGTTGCAGGTCAGCATGCGCTCTGTTGACACTCTGACAGGCCACACCTGTTTCTTCAGTTGATGAAACCTCAGCAATTTTAAACCACTGCTGCAGGGCCTAAGATCCTTGGTGCTATTAGTTGCGGATCAGCAAGTGCCCCTCTGACCTGCTGTCGGGCTGCAGCCTGCTTTTTCATTCAATGACATGTCAATGACTCAGAACCACTGATGTAGAAGCAAAGATCCTTGGTGCTCACAGTTGCCGATCAGCAAGTGCCCTTCTGTCCTGCTGACAGCCTACAGCCTGCTTTTCATTGACTTTGAAATGCCAACGGCCAAGGACAACTGGTCTGCTCATGAAAATCCTTGGTAGTGGCTGCAGGTCAGCTTGCCCCTGTGACCTGCTGGCAGGCTACAGCCTGTTTCCTCATCTGAATTGAAATGCCAATGTTTAAGGGCACCTGGTTTGCTATTTAAGATCCTTGGTGCTGGTGGTCGCAGGTCAGCGTGTGCCCCTTTGACCTGCTGACGGGCTACACCCTGTTTGTAGAGGATGAGGACCGCAGCGTGAATGCCCTCATGACGCGTGCAGACATGGAGGCGCACATGGTGAGTGCAGCAGAGGCCAACAATTATTTTGTATGTTTTATAGTGCAGTGTAGCGTGAGTACCCTCTTGGCAAGCACAGATGATGAATGGGTTCAAAAGCTTGGCAGGAATCAATAAAAGTTTTCGAATCTCGGCTCCAGAATTAATTGACATTCAAACTGGTTGTGAACGTACGGTAGTCTTTTTTTTGGCTGGAGCTGGAACTAATTCAAAAGCAGTTCCAGTCCTACTGGAACTATCATGGACGCCTCTCGGGTAGGATTTAGAGGTATCAAAGGATCCCTTGAAATTCTCTGGTTCACGCAGGTCGTGAGCCTGGCAGGGCGAAGCTCTGAGAAGCTAGTCATGGGCGAGGGAGAGATGACAGGTGTGTATGATTTGGGACGCGGTAGGCGCACATTCGGAGGTGTTTCTTATTGCCGTGGGCTAGGGAGAGAAGGCAGGTGTATGACTTGGGACGCGGTAGACGCACATTCGGAGCCATACGCAAACGCGTCATTCTACACCTTATGACATGTAAGTGTGAAGTCACTGCACTCATGGAAAGTACTGATGTGAGTCCAATTTTGAGAGCACCTTCCCATGAGCGATCCAAACTCCTCTCAACACTCCTCAACACCCCCCACCCCAACACACACACACACACACACACATGTGGATTCTTGTGCTTGCTTTCCTCACTGCGTAGCAATGGGCGCCCCTGACCTGTTCCATGCAAACATGATTGCACGTGAGATGGTGATGACGATGGGCATGGGCCGGCGCATGGGCCCCATAGAGCTCATGAAGCTGGTGCAAAATCAGCAGGTGAGATGGTCATGAAGCTGGTGTAGATCCAGCAGGTGCAGAATCACCAAGTGGGATGGCTACAATTGTGGGTCAAGTGGCATTGACATAAGCTGAGCTTTTGAGCTAGCGGATCCAGCTGGTTTGAGTGCCGCTAGCGCTTTCTCGGTCTAAGCTGTGCCCTATTCAAGGCTCCAGAAGGTGCAGAAGCAGGCTCAATCGGGTACCTGAGTTAAGGTCAGAGAACTTCAATTTTTTTGATCGATATTAATCATAATATAACTCATGATATAAGATGCATAAATTCGTTACATGTCAAAAGGGGCTTGAAAAGGCGACCCTGCATGAGCCCTGTAGGTTCCAAGATGCTGGTGAGACTTTTGAGGTAGTATAGCAAAGCTTATGATAAGGATGCGCACTTCAGAGCTGGCAGTAGTGCCCGCTATGCAAGCAGGCTTGGCCAACTCCGCATATGTATGCGTCTTTTTTACTCAGATCGGTAGAAAACGTATGAACATGCAGTGCATGTATACGGAATTCGCTAGTCATGTATGCCAGGCATCCTTTTTGGGCTCGCTCACAATCACCGCTCAGTCTGATGTAGCACGCATCTTGTGGAGGCTGCCAACTCCAATCCTGCTCCATTGTAGGTCATACGCATGTGATAAACCTTGTTTGTCCCATCCATGCTTTTGATGTGCTGCTGCTTCCATGTGTGTGTTTGCAGGGCGGGGGCCTTCTGCTGCGCACAAGCGACGCTGCTGCTCCAGAAGAGGACATGTACTATACCAGCTCTGACATGTCGACAGAGCAGGTGGGCCCTTTACCATGGTTGATGTTTACCATGGTTAATGAAGCTTGAGGTTGTACAAATGTGAACGAGCACAGCTTGCTACCAATTTGTTGTTTTTGAACAGAAGGCAAGTAAAGTGGGTCCTGTTTCCACCCATTCCCCTTCGAGCAGAAGAAGCATGTGAGGCATTGCAGCATGTGGTCTATTCAGAGCTGCTTGGGTATCAACCATTGTTTGCAACAGTGCACTGTTGTAAGGCATCCCAGCATGTGGCCTATTCAGAGCTGCTTGGGTATGCAACCATTGTTTGCAACAGTGCAACACACACATGTAAGGCGACGCAGCATGCTGCCTTTCTCAGCATCGTGGGTGTACAAACATTGCTTGCAACAGCGTGCGCTTGCGAGGCAATGCAGCATGCTGCCTTGTTCCTTGCACAAAATGCTCCAACCACGCACGCCTTGCTTGCCATCCTGTCTGAGCACATGCATTTCTTCCCATGCATCCTGGTGCTATTCCTCAGTGCATTCATGCCTCCCTTTGCATCCTCTGGTGTCATCCTGCCTGAGCACACGTTCCTTTGCATCCTGGTGCCGTTCCTCAGTGTATGCACTCCTCCCGTTGCATCCTCTGGTGCCGTTCTGCATGCGCATGCATTCCATTCATATTCAGGCGCATTCACTTCTCCCGTTGCATCCTGGTGCCGTTCTGCCTGAGGGCATGTTCCTTTGCATCCTGGTGCCATCGTTTTCATGTCAAGGGGCAGACGTGCCGGAGCTTGCCATCACCAGCCTTGCTATTGATTCACAGGCCTGTTCTGTATCCACATGCCCGTTATGTATTTTTAGCTGCCCCGTACTCGCTACTGCCTCTGTTTGAGACATGTGTGTTCAAGGGACCTTGCCCTTACAGCCGCTCTCAATGGTGGCACAGGTGCTGGAGATGACTCACACCAGCCTTGTGGCCTCTTTGCCAATTCCAAAGCTTGGGTAAATTAGAGGCACGCGCATGCACACGCAAAGAAACGTGCACATGCACCCTCACAAACGCACGCACCCCTGCACATGTGCATGCAATCATGTGCACCACTGCCATGCCTGCCTGCTGCCACTCTTTTGCTCACCCACTCTGTGCTCACCAGCCTTGTGCCCTCCTTGCCGATTCACCACTCCCATGCCTGTCTGCCTGCATGCCTGCATGGCGCCACTGCGTATGAAGTACCGGACCACAAATTTGCACGTACCACTACATATAGTTACACGCGCGCACACACACACACACATATACACACACACGCACGCACGCACACACTCAACAAGCAGACCAATTTGCCACTGCCATGGCTATCTGCTGCCACTCTTCTGCTCACATCGTCAAGCATGACTGGCGATGGCAGGTGTTTTTGAAGTATTAGAAGCACTTATTGACATTGGCCAAACATTGTTTTGTTCACTCTTGCAGGCGTGCACTGCGATGGGGGATGTGGTTGAGCTTGGAGGCCGCAGAGGCAAAGGCTTACTAAAGAGATGTCCAAAGCTGGAGTGGCTGAGCACTGTTTAGCTCTCTCTGCTCACTTTTGCAGGCGCGCGTGGCAATGGCAGATGTGGTTGAGCTCTTGGAGGCCGCAGAGGCAAAGGCCTACTATGGGCTGGCCATCAACTGGAAGCCACTCCAGGCGCTGACACAGGCCCTGCTGGACAGGGGAGTGCTGCAGGTGGGGGCAAGGAGAGTGTGTGTATATGTAATTGTATATATGTGTGTGCATGTGGAAGCCACTCCAGGCGCTGACGCAGGCCCTGCTGGACAGGGGAGTGCTGCAGGTGGGGGCAAGGAGAGTGTGTGTGTATGTGTATGTATGTGGGGGGGCAAGGAGAGTGTGTGTGTATTTGTTTATATGTGTGGGGGCAAGGAGAGTGTGTATCTATTTGTATATATGTGTGTGCATGTGAAAGCTCCTGCATGCCCTGACACAGGCTCTGTGGGACAGGGAATTACTGCTGGTGCTAGTTGGACGAAATGAGCACTGTACTCGCAAGACCGCCAACGCTGACAAACTCCCAATGCAGCCCTTAAGCCCCCCCCCCCCCCAAACATGGACCCATCCCTGTGCACTAGCTGGTCCCTAAGGCTCTTGTTTTTGCAACTCGGCATGCTCAGGAATGTTTTATTTGGCCTTGATTGCCACCTCAATTCCTTGTTGGTCACCACGCAAAGCGCTCTTGGTTAATCCACTTTGGTTGGTTGCCGTGCAAACCTTGACTTATGGGGCGGGGCCCCCTTGCGCATAGCCCCTAAATGTTCAGGGCAGTCAACGGTGATGAACCTGAAAGAATAGAGATTTGAGCCACCCAGGTGGCCTCGTGTCATACAAACAGCACCATTAGAAAATCATTGTTGTGCTGATTCCAGAGCTGCCCTCAAAATCTCAGCCGAGCCACCTGCCTAGCCAGGGTCACTCTCCACAGGTCAAGCATTCCATCCATGCAGACTTTGTTCTATTTTACATTTTTATAAATTTGATCAGTGTTAATGTTGCATTTTGTCTTGCTATGAGAATGCGTGAAAAAAGGCATGGAATTGATTGAAGTATTAATGTTGCCTTTTACCTCGTGAAAAGGACATGGAGCAGCAGGCACTCTCTCAAATGCACGGAGGCGTGACCTTTGCAGGGATGGACTTCATCGCAACAGGCACTCATGGAGAAGTGCTTTCTGGCGTGATGGTTAAAGCAAGGTGGAAGGAGAGTTAGAACTTATAGTTCACTTGACTCCTTTGACTGTGCATTTGATCCCCCAATTGAATTTGTGAGCAGAAGCTTAAGGTGCTTATAAAATATGGGAGCAGGGGAGTTGCATGTGGGGCGCAGCTTCCCCTGCACAGCTCGTTTCAAGCGGAAACATTTTTCAGGTGCACCAGCATGCAAGTGATGCTCAAGCTCTGCCCTCTATTTTTTGACCCAGAGGATCACACCCTATTTGTGTGTATTGGTCATTATGCAAACCCTGTGCTTTGTGTGTGCGTGCTGTGAAGGGCAAAGAGGTGGCGCACATTTTGGAGAGCAACGGCGTGATCCACTTCCCTGATGCCTTCACCACCGGCTTTGGCTGGGACCCTAAAGGTGAGACTCAGTTTTCGACTGATCCAAGTCAAGCCCTCTTAGGAAGCCCACAGGATGACCTAGGATGCAATCACACTTGAGACTCATGCTGTCAAGCTTGCACGATTTGATGGAGCAGACACTCCTGATCTCTGATTGAGGGAGGCTCGCAAACTGCATCCACTGCCTCACAGAACCCCCTTGCTGTCCATCCTGATCACTCTTGTCCTCAAGTCACAGCCGTGACTTAAATGTTGGTCCGTCCACCCTGATCACCCAACACCAGCACAAATGAAAAGAAACGCTATTGAGGCAGCACAAAAACTCCTTACATTCATTAAGGAGACCCAAGGCATTGCACCGTGCGTACCTTCCGGTGTGAAAATGATGGATTCATTCTGTGCGCAGGGGACCTGGTGTATCCAAACAAGCCGCAATCCTCAACAGGCCCAGAGCCCCAGGACCAGCAGCAGCAGCCACAAGAGCAGCAGCAAAGGCAGCCTGAGCTGGCTGGAGTGAAGGGCAAGACATGGTGGGTCTCAGAGGGGTGGCAGCGAGTGGGTGGCTCGTGCTGAGGTTGTTTGGCTCAGAGGGCAGCATTGTATGATCATCAGTTTGGCTGAACGTCGCGGTCGCGAGTTTTGCTTTGGGGCGCGCTAAGGGGTGCATTGAGTGATCATTTTTTGTTGGGCTTGGCGCTCGGAGGGCAGCATGGTGTTGTCATTGTTGGGTTTAGAGTCAAACATGAGTCTGGATTGAGGGCGCTCAAAGGGAAGCATTGTGTGATCGTGTCTAGGAGACTGTTGCATGTATGTTAGATCATGATTAAGTGCAGCAGTGCAGGAGAGGCTTTCCATCACCCGTCTATGGTTATCTGTGTTACCATGGATTTCATCAAGGGTGGACCCCTATAAGTGGATGATCACGTCTGCAGGACAATGCTTATAGTATCAGGTCAAATGGTTGAGCAGGAAGACAGCACACTTTGTTAATAGGTACATCTCACATCAAATTTGATGTGTTGATTAGCTAAATGGGTGCTTGGTTAAGTGGCAAACGTGCCTAGGGCAGTCAGCAGCCTTCCGACGCGTCACATACGAATTTAAGGAGGTTTTTCACTGATCTCAAAGCCTTTGAATTTTCTTGCATCCCGCCTGGCTGGTGTAGGTTTGCCGGCATGGAGTACAATGCACCTTTAGGTTTTTCCTTCCACTGAGCGTGAAGCCTTAAAGTCTCTTGCATCCCGCCTGGCTGGTGTAGGTTTGCCGGCATGGAGTACGGTGCACCAAGAGATCCTGAATCTGGTTTTAGGTTACAGTTTGAGGAGTTAGTTCCACATAACTTGAAGCCTTTCAGAGTACCTTCCATCCCGCCCTGTCTGGCGCAGGTTTGCCGGCACGGAGTACGATGCACCAAGAGATGAGGATGGCAAGCTTTACGGAGGCTGGCATTGGAACATGCCGTACTCCATCAAGCGGGACTTGCCTGATTGGTACAGCAAGGAGCTGCAGCGCTATGTGGAGAAGAAGTGAGAGAGCTTGGTAGCTGGACCAGCGCACTGAGCAGGTGGAACTCTGGAACACCGAAACTGGGGTGTCCAAAAGGACCACAGCATCAAGCAGGTGGAACACTAGAGAGCACACAATGTGCAGAAGAGACAGCCTGTAGTGGCTCTTGGCTTGAAACATTGCAGGGTTGACGTGGTCATCTCCTCTGTGCCTTTTTATCAAACACGGATCCTGCCCACTGAGGAGTTCAAGCTTAGATTTTCCGCGCACTCTGGGCGGGTGTACAAGGGTTCATTGCAGCACAGGGCTGCACCAGTAGCATAAAGCAGTATGGCACTCCCAACTGGGGTCTTTGCCTGGCCTTTATGAACTTCTGTATGGTTACGCTGTGGAAACAGCAAGATCAAGTTACAAGTTACAATGGGGTTTGACCTTCAGCCAGGTAGTTTGGCTGCTCGGTCTGCTCGACAGCAAGATCAGCGTGCCACACCTTGACCTGTGCCATGGTGCCACACCTTGACCTGTGTCACGGTGTGGTGTGCAATCCAGGTGCCAAACAAAGTTGACACCAGCGTCAGCGAGCCACACTGTGTTGTGTGGTGTGCAGGTCAGGGTGCCACTGCATGCCTGTGCACAGTGCTGTGCAGGAGCACTTGCATGTGCAGTCAAGCTTGCCTGCTGTGTCATCGACTCTTCTAAAAGGGCAGCTGCCTTTTTCTAATTTCTTATGATGCCTGTGTCATTGACTCAGCACTGTACGGTGCTCAGATGGTCGGCTCACTGGCCATTCGTCTGCCATTCACACTTGTGTGCGTGTGCTTGTACTCGCCTGCTGATGTAGGCATGTGATTGTCATGCCATCTGGCTTTCTTGAAATCTGTTGGTTAAAACTTCCGTTTCCTGTAGTCTGTTGTTTGGCTCACTTGAAGAAGTAGAAGTTGGCTCGCTAAAGCAGATTGCACGACTCGAAATGAGTGGGTGTGCATGCGTGATGGTGTCAACAGAGGGTCCCTCTTAGAGGCAAGCTTGGATGATGCGTCCCCCATGATGCGTTCCACCAGGAAGGAGAAACAAGGCGTGTTATAGGAGGCGATGTTATTCCCCACCACAAGGATCTTTGTTGCCTGGGAACAAGCTCTGACACAAGGGGAAAAGAGCTAGAGCAGAGCAATAATTTTTGGGCAGCAACATTACGGCACAACTAATGTTGCTATGCTTTCTTAAATAAACGGATCCTTTCCCCTCATTGGGACAAGTCTGTGCTTTAGGGAAGGGAAGGGAAGGGTTACATAGCTGTGCCTGCCTGCGGGGGCAGCTTAGCTGAAGCAAAACGTGCCTGCAACCAAACCAGTCCAATCTAAAAAGCAAAATGAGCTAGAAGCTCAGTCACAGCATTTCAGGCAAGCAGACACGAACTTGGCTAATCCTAGGACATCAGCCTGGTTCATGAAGTCTCTAAGGCGTGATGCACTGCTTGGGGGTGCAGAGCTAAATAGGTGCTGGAACTGGGTGCGCAATTCTGTTAAATCCTGAGATGGGAGATCCTGTGCTTTACCTTCATGCAGGACTTAACTCATTCAGAGTCGTGTCTAAAAAAATTATGTATCTCCTTTATTTTCCAACCTTAACTTGAAGTTTAAAGCTTAACAGATAATTGAGTCTGTATCTGTAGAGCCCTAGAATGTAAAGATCAATCAGGTTACAGGCAAGAGGGTGGAGTTCATGCAATTTGGACGGCACATGTCATTTCACTTAAGGACGAACATACTTGGAATTCTGAATCTTAAATATTGATGACCAGTTCGTAGAAAAAAAAGAAAAGAGAAACTACGTAGGCAGTGAAAACTCCCTACATCAATTAAGGAAAGGGGGTTAAGGGTTTAGGTTCCTAAACCCTGCACAGACCGTATGACCCACCCACCACGAAGTTTAGACTGAGAGAAGCACGGCAGGCAGAGAAAGAAGACAGGTCCAGAAACGAGAAAAGAAAGCAAGATGAAAGCTGAAAGACTTGAGTTCCAGACCTTCAACAAGCAGAGTCAGCACTGTCAGCCTTCCAACCGAGGAAAGCCATGCCCAGCAGCTGTCTGCTGAGCACAACTAAAGTCTGCATTCTGGCAGACTAGCTTAACTAGCTGCTAGCAACTGCTGACCATGCAGAGGCCTGTGGAACAGCCCTTAGAGCACTGGTGCCGACACAGTCCGTAAATATATGGTTCCAATCGGAGAAGGTGGGCGAGGAGAGGGGTAGACTTCTTGGGCCCCCCTGCAGAACCTTTTGGAGGCAGTCTTACAGAAATCTGAACATGTCTTGAATTTTTAGTCTCAAGCGCTGCCGATTAGCACCCTTCTGGAGCCAATTGGATGAAAAAGGGAGGTTCTGTATGTACAAGTCAGTGCAATGGCATGGGTGTGAGCCGCGGGGTTTTTGTCACGTTAAATCGTGGTTATATAATAATAATATATTGCTGAATCGTTGCAAAAGCTAGAGTGTGAGGTGTGACCTGTATGTAAGTGGGGTTCTTTTATTGGATGCTCTCTCTTATTCAACCTTCTGTTCCACCTGCCATTGAGGTTTGGCGCTGTTTCTGTTATCCCTGGCCTTGTGCCAGGGGTGCCTTGTCCATGATGTAACCCTAACCTGGTGAAGCTGGTCCAAACGCTGTGTCTGCCCCAGACATTCTCTGCGTGCTGCAGCCAAGCCAGCACTGTTCAGCAAGACCAAGAGCAGCTTAGCAGCAACATGAAGAAGAGCTAATTTGGTACATTTGCATCTCATACCATCAGCCTCGAGTGTACCCGTCCTTTGTTGCATGTTTATTGGCAACCCTGGACATTAAACCATCACAATTGTGTTACCTGCTTCAAGAACAGTAAATGTGCAGTAACGGTGATTCAGCATGACAGTTTTGAGGCACAGGTGCAGTGAACCAAACCAAGCTTTCTAAGGGTAGGTGGGATTGTAAGAGGTGAAGTATGGGTTGCACACTTAATAGAAGCAAAACAGGAGAAAGAAAGAAAAGAAAACTGTGTAAACAGACAAAAAAACTACCTAGGGAGTGGAAACGCTCCCCACATCAATTAAGGAAAGGGGGCCACATTGGTGCTAAGACCGCATGCATACGGTCATATGACCACCCCACCAAGAAGTGAATTTAAAAAACTCTACCTAAAACTCTACCTACACCAATTTCTAATTAAAGGAAAAGGAGGCATGTTGGCTCAGAAGAGCCGTGAGTCCCCTCCATCACGGAGACCATGCAATCCAACTTCACAATTTTTAGCAAGCTAGGACAAAGCCGGAGATTGAGCTATTGGGGATCTATGAATTCCTGGCTATGCTTCTGGACGCACAGGCTCTCCTTTCCCTGGTTGTCCCGACTGTGCATCTCACAAACCCCCCGTCAAAGCCCCTGGTAGATGAAAAGCATGTCAGGTGTTAGTGATACTTGCTGACATTTCTGTGTAGCATGGGCTGGGCAATTCAATTTTGATGCTGAAGTCTTAACTTTGAAATTTCATCGTCTAATGAGGAGTGACTTCAATTTGATATTGCCCTTGTAGGCAGGTACAGCTATGTGATCATTTCTTTCCTTTAATTTTAACTTGATAAAAGGATTCATCTAGCAGCCACAGCCACCACCCTAATGAGAATTTCAACGATGTGCAGGAACTTGGTGGAATGCAGAGCCATGACAAAGGACAGCTTTGACGATGGTCAGAGAGGCCAGCACTAGGAAAGGAAGCAGCAAGAGATTTACGAGTTCATCAGCTCAAAAATAAAGCAGTCAACACAGCCCACTCAAGAGAGTAGGGCATCGCGCTTTCTCCTTACCCTTCACCGAAGTGTCTGTACCTGGACTTACCGAAACACATCATGCGGAGTGAGGCACCGTTTTGAACTCGAGATCACACTCCTAAAGTCAAACAAGCTACTTGAAATAATAATATCTCCCTGCCTGTGATCTTTACGATGCCCGAGATGATGTGCAGGGTGATCAGCATGCTGCTTCAAATGCATGCACACCCAGGTTAGCTCTCATCGGATTAAGCATGCTTCCTTGCTCTCCGGTCCTCTTCTACCACTTTGCTACCCCTCCAGTCCAGAATGGTGTGGGGCCATACACACTACAGCATTTTGGAAGCTTAACATGGCTGATGATTGCTGCCAGTCATGGGGTTACACAAGGTGTTTCTTGGTACTGCAGGGCTGAACATACTGAGTTTGGGGTATGCACACATGTATGCTTTGCTGGAGCTGTACATGAATTTGACAAGGTTATTTGAGAAAACAGTTTGAGCAACTTCAACGCTTCCTATATATCTCTGTTTATTTTGGAGCAACGCAAACACATTTTTTACATTTTTCTTTAAACTTCAAGCTTTTTCTTTTGAATGCCAAGCTTAGGTCTGGTTTGTTTGCAGGCATCTTTTTTTATCAGCTTCAGTTAAGCTGCCCTCGTAGGCAGGTACAGCTATGTAACCCTTACCTTTCCTTTTCTGCACTGAATCCTTTCTATGAAATTTTACAAAGGGGGTCAACTGGCCTAAACCACTGGATATGTTCTTTCCCAACTTTCTTCCTCACATTTAACCTTATTTATCATTATTAATCCATAAAATATCATGTTCACCAAAAATTCATGAAAATCAGAGGTTCCCAGATCACGCTTCTGGCCTCAGATCACCTAAAAATGGCCCACAGCTCCACCTCAGGACCATTTTTCACTCCCAAATGTTCGTCTTTGTCACCACCATATACATAACTAACACCCTGCATATTATAAAATAGGAAAGAAGGAAGTCAACTATTGACCTTCTTGGCACCCCTTGCGCTGGATTTTCTCTAAGGAAAATGGCTGAAATTCTGTATCTCACCAACACTGGGTTTTTTCACTCCATTGTTTTTGCAATGATATTATTTTGGTATAAGGACCTCAAATCACTATAAATCACTCAATTTGGTGGACTGGCTGGTCAGATGTGTGTAGCTGGGTGTCACAAAGTAAGGTTCACGCCGCGGCTTTCTAGGCAGGTGCCCCCCAACTTGCAAGGTTCAAGCTCAGGTGCGTTGAATAGGAGACAGTTTGGTCCTAAGCTTGAACCTTGCAAGTTGGGGGCACATATGCAGGGAACATTTGAAAAGTACCCCCATTTGGGGCCTCCGTCGCCCCCCTCTGGAAATTTTAGCAGTCTATCGTTCGAAAGTTGGTCTGGAGGCTTCTGTTTCTGTAACCTTCTGTAGAGCAAGCTACCTGGAATACCAAGTTGGATTATAATTTGGAGTGCTTGGAAGAAAGAACAAAAAAGCTGTGTATGCCAGGTCCGGCTAAGTGCTCAGCTTTTAGGCTTTTAAGTTCCCCAACTAGGTACTCTAGGGCCTTGCTGGAACTGAGGCTTGAAATGTTGTGCTTGAGGGAGCAAATATTGCTCATGTTCTTCTTAGTGCCAATGTTTCATCACAGGCACCTTTTGTGCTTCAGCTGAGCTAGCTCTTGCAACACAACAACGAGCTTTTTTCGTTTATTTCTGAGCTTATGGGCATTATGTTGACTGGCGAGGACCAGTCACAGGCCGATCAGCCGAACAGTCTGGCTGAAGGTCCCCCCGTGTAAATCTGAGCTAGGCAGGTATATATGTTTACACAAGTTCAGCTGCTTGTTGGAAGCATGCAAAATTAAGCCCACTGTATAAAAAAGAGCCCCTGCTTAACCCGAACAGCTATCGCATGTTGGCAGTCAGTGGCACTATGTATAGGATGTATGCCAATGTTGTACGTGCTTTACTGACTGACTGGTGCCAGGAGGCTAGCAAAATACCAGATACTCAGTTTGGCTTCTATCCTGGCCGTAATACACTTCAGCCTTTGTTTATTCTTCGCCATCTGCAGCATGCTGCACGCACTGTGCGATCAAACAACTCAAGTAGATTGCATGCGGCATTCATAGATTTCAAACAAGCCTACGACACCATCCCTAGGGAGGCTCTCTGGCAACACCGCCACATCAGCATGCCCACTTCTTTGCTGTCGATTATCCAAGACATGTATGCTGCTGATGAGTATGTTTTGAAGGATGGTGCAAAAACTGCACGTGTGCATCCTATGCGAGGTGTTAAGCAAGGGTGTCCTCTTTCTCCTCTCCTTTTCTCACTTTACATCAATGATGTTGACTTGATTGCTGAGGATGTGAGAGGGGCAGTAACTGGCACAGAGAATGTTCACGTGACCCACATGTTGTATGCTGATGATCTCACATTGCTTTCCAATGAGCCAGGTGCACTTCAAACCATGTTAAGCAGGCTGAATGTGTATGCTAGGAAGAAGCATCTCGTTACCAACACCTTAAAGTCAGAGGTTGTGCACTTCAACTCAATAGGAAATAATCTCCCTGTTTTTACGATTGGCAGTGACACTCTTGCTCATAAGGACTCGTTTAAATATATTGGCATGATGTTTTACAGGATCTTGAACATGGCTAAATCGGCAGAAAATGCATCTCGTGCTATGCTTACATCTGCTTATAGGATTCGTCGTTTTGTACGTGAGCACACACTTGCAGATAGGCCGCATGCTTCCTTGTGGCTTGCAAAGACGTATGTTATTCCAGCTGGTATGTACGCGAGTCAGGTGTGGGGTACAGGTTTCATGCAGTCAGGCAAAGAGTTCTCTAGTGCTCTGCAAACTTTGCATCTGAATTTCTTGAAAGGTACCTTGGGTGTGAAGCGAACTACCACTAATTGGGCTGTTTTGAGAGAATGTGGGCATCAACCACTGCAGTACTATTGTTTTAGAGCTACAGTCAAGCTGTACAACAGCATGCTTGGTACAAATAGTAGTACTTTACGCCGTGTTATGCAAGCCGGTTTGAAGTTACAACCTAAGGATGACAAGTGCTGGACAGCGCAGTTAATTCAAGCCTTCCAAGGTTTGCGTGGTTCTGAAATTTTTGAGCAGGCTGTGAGGTCAGGAGGTGCCATTTCCATGAATGATTTTAGTGCAGACTTGAGGTACAGATTGCAAGGAGTTTGGAGAGAAGCTGAGTCAGTGGATCCAAGGGGAAACAACAACAAACTAGCTACTTACCAAGCTTGGTTTGCTACTCCTTTTGCTTGCAACGCTCGCCAAACCTATGCACCCCTGCCTTGGTATCTTTTTTTGGATTTGCCTAAGCAAGTTATGCGTGATGTGAGCAGGTTCCGGCTTCGTGCTCATACTTTGAAAGTTGAATCGGCTGTTTGGCAGGATGACGGTGCCTCTGTGTGTGACAGGCGTTCTTGCAACCAAACTCAAGATGAAGCACATGCCCTTTTTAACTGTACTGATGAACATGTTTCTCTGCGCCACAAGTATCAAGTGCTTTTTGAACCTTACTTCCAGGATATTCTTGAGACGCAACCTTTTTTACTGCATCAAGTGAGCTCTCAATTTGTTTATCAGTTCCTTCATCAGCGAGGCGCAAAGCTTTTCTTTTTTGTGTCTGAGCTTATGGATTTATTTTTGGCTGGCAGAGACCAGCCACAAGCCGATCAGCCAAATGACCTGGCTGAAGGTCACCCCCCATTGTAACCATTGTATAATTATGTGAAAAAAGAAAAAAGTTGCCTAACTAGTATGACAGCAACTTGCTTGAAGGGGTAGGCAAGCCCTTGCAGGCGGCCATAAAGAGCATTTCTCTGGCGGCTACTCCCACAGCCTGCAGGATCTAGAGCCAGGTGCAGCTACACCTCCAATCCCCACCTGTTACTAATCCAGAATAGAAGGGGACATCACTTTGGCAGGAGCACACATCTGCTTGTGATAGGTGTGACCAAGGAGGACTCCAAGATGAAAAGCATGCCGTGTTCCTTTGTTCTTGCGCTTCTGTGTGTTCTCTTCGAAGGACTTATGCACAGTTATTTTCTGACTTCCCCTCTTCTCATAAAATTTTTCTGGACGATTCAGGCACTTTCTACTATTCTCAAGCTAGCTCTGAGGATGTTTTTCATTTCTTGCAGAAGCAAACTAATGAGACTTATCGTCTTATTTCCGATCTCATGGATATTATTTGTGCAGTTGGAACAATTGAGCAGGCCGAGCAGCCAAACTACCTGGCTGTAGGTAAAACCCCATTGTAACTTATGTAACTTATGAAGGGGACAGACATGTCTTTCCCCCCTGATTGATGCATGGAGAGTTTTTTATACCTACGAAGTCTTTCTTTAATAAATAATGGAAAAGTCACAAAATGTAGGCAGCGAGAGCACTCCTGTTTTCCTGTAGCTTTTCCGTAATCGAAGTAGGGAGTGTTGCATTGCCTGCAAAATTTCCTTTCCTAGGCTTTCTAGGTTACAGCATACAAAGCTGGGAAGTTCATAATACAATTTAACTCTGAAACAGGTTTGGAGCGGAGCAGCTCTGTCCAGCTGCTGTCCAAGCGACACTACATTGTGACCCACTCGCTGACTTGCATGCACCAGCCCCAGGCAAGCACACGGCAATGGGCAAAGAAATCAAAGCAACCACAATGTGGTAGAAGGTGACAGCAAAGAAGGCCAACATCAACAACATTACAGCTTGTTAAGATTTCAGAAACAAAATTAGACAGGAAGTCACAATCACATACAAGCCCTTGCTCTAAAGAAAGACACAAAAGCAAACAGGAACCTGTAACCTGTAGAACAAAGGAAGCTCATAGAGGCGTAGCTCTGACTCAAGCCAGTGCTGGCACAGTCAAAAAGTGCAAGTCTATGCTTGGCAACAGCCAGTGCGTATTTGGGAAAGACCCATTAGTCAGAGCACTAACAGACTCCCACCAGCCAGTGCTGGTACACCTTCTAAGCACCCGACGCGCACTCTATTGATTTATCCACCCTCTTCAATGTTTACTCTTACCTTCAAAGCTGACAAAGAGAGAAACCCACCCAGCTCTGGTGGTGCAGCCCCAGTCAACGCACACAAAAAAGTACAAGCACCCCATTTACTCATCCCTCCAGCCCTCAGATTGCAGCAGTCTTCTGCTCTCCTCCTCTGCTTGCCAAGGGAAACTCTTCGCCCATCCATCCACCCAACTGTACAAATTGTGTAAAAAAAGGGCCTGAGTGGCGGCAGCTGCTGTCGTCCATGCTGCACTTTGAGGACAGCGGATCCAGAACCTCACCAACAAAAGTCCATCCGCCCATCCATCCAACTGCATCAGCTTTTCCTCTCCTTCTCGTGGTTGCTGCAGGAACCAAGCCATCCACCTGCCTATCCACCTGCCATCCCTCCATCCATTCATCCATTCACCAATCTGTGCGAGTTGTTTGAGGAAAATCCAAGACACCAGCCCTTCTGCTTCATTTTGTCCATCCATGCATCCAAGCACATCAGTTCTTGCCTTCCTCCTCGAGGTTGCCAAAGGACAGCGGCTCCAGGTCCCCGCTCACATCACCCTGGGCCTCCCCAAAGATGGGGTCAGCGGAGGCAGCACCAGCACCTCCCGCAGCAATTGATGCAGCACGGGACGCTGCAGCGAACGGGCTGCCAACTTCTGCTGGGGAGCCTGCAGCAAAAGGGCTGCCAACTGCACCACCTTCTGCCCCTAAGGACAACGACGCTGAGGATGCAGGTGCAGCAGCAGCAAGGCTGCCTTTATCCGCTAGGCCCTGGTCATTTGGGGCCCCAGCAAGGGGGCCTCCACCAAGCTGCTGCTGGTCCCCTGCAGGGACTGTGGACTGCAAGGCAGCAGTGGTGGAATCCTTCGGGTTTACGGAGGCCCCTTGCGCTCCAGGAGGGGATGCTTGTGGGATGAGGGCTGGTGGTGGGGCAGCCGCAGGCGCGGCTGCTTGCTGCTCGTAGGAGGGCGGGGGCGGCATAGATGAAACAGGCAGACTTGGCTCCATATAGCTCATCTGCGGGCTCTGTAACCGTGGGGACGGCGCAAAGCGCGTGGGGTGGCGTGGCTCCACGCCGGGCAACCGGGATCGACCCTCGGGCGTAGGAGACTGGTTGTGCGGCGGAGGAGACAGCGGGCCATCCATCCAACCTTGGCTTTGCCTGCGGCCCCCATTGGCTTTGCCTGCGGCTGCTGCTGCTGCAAGTGCTGCTGCAGCTTTATCGCTGGCCTCAGTAAGCATTTCGCCCACAGCACCTCCTCCTGACAGGCTGTTGCTGCGGCTGTTTTGGAGGCTGTTGCTGCGGCTGGCTTGGCGCGATTTGGCAGCAGCCAGGGCTGCAGCATGGTAGGGTTGGGGCGCAGGGCGAGGCGGGCTTTTCTTTTGAATGGTCACGCCGGATGTCGCAGAGTTCCTCCGGGAGAGCTCCTTTTCAGGGGGCAAGAGGGCATCGCTGTTGAACATGGGGGGTGTTTGAACCAGCCGTGGGGGTGGGGCAGGCGCAGCTGCCGCGGCAGCTGCTTCCTCGGGTGTGGGCGGGCACTTCCGGTACAGCGTGATCTCCTGCTGCTTGAAATACCTGCGAGATAAGGCATGCAATACAGACAGTGTGTAGGCCCTGTTCAGCTGCAGCAGCAGTAGCAGCAGCAGCAGCAGCAGCTTTCCTCGGGAGTGGGCGGGCACTTGCGGTCCAGCGTGATCTCCTGCTGCTTGAAATACCTGCAAGATCAGGCATGCAATGCGGACAGTGGATAGGTCCTGTTCAGCAGCTGCAGCAGCAGCTGCTGCTTCCTCGGGAGTGGGCAGGCACTTGCGCGGTACAGCATGATCTCCTGTTGCTTGAAATACCTGCGAGATCAGGCATGCAACACGGCCCACGGGTGCACAGATCCTGAACAAGTATATGCGTGACCTCTTGTTGCCTGTTGTGTTACAAGCGTACTCTCTTGTGTTGTGTGTGTGTGTGCACCGACACACTGATCTGCGTCCATAAAGGAGGGATCAAGGCACATTCCAAGGAAAACAACAGGAAGTGGCTTTTGTGACAACATGTGGGCCTGCACGGTTGACAGCTACATACCCAGCCCAGTGACATGGCAGCCTGATCAGCCATCTTTGCCTGGACACCCCGCTTTTGCCAGGCGCCATAGAGGAAGAGGTTGATGGGCCAGCTAAACTGCGTTTTCTGGCAGATACCCTGTAGGAAGAGGCTGATAGGCCAGCTGAACTCCACGGCAGCTGCATGGGCGGGTGACCCAGCTTGAGAATGACCCCAACATCCCCATGAACATGGTTGGACAACCAGCGTTCTCACAGACACAGACAATTGGCCTCGAACACCAGGATTACACTGCTGACCCATGGCCAGCCATGTGAACTTTAATAAAGCATGCCCCCATTTGAATGACAGTAATGAAGATGTATGCTTATTCAAATTATGAGCTTAGATACTGGAACAGTTGCAACAAGTCAAACGCATGCAAAGGCAGAGGGAAAGAAAGCAAGTCATGTAGCTGCCTGGTTTAAGTCCTCTTTGAGAGACCCCCTTGAAGCACTGGCCATGAGCCTTTTTTTGTAGCAGCATTAATAGTATGCATGCACGCACACACGCACGCACACACACACATGCACGCACGCGCACACACACACACGCACACGCACACGCGCACACACACATGCACGCACGCACGCGCGCACACACACACACACACACACATGCACGCACGCGCACACACACACACACACACACACATACACACACACACGCACGCACGCACGCACGCACACACACACACACACATGCGCACACACACACACACACACGCGCGCGCACACACACACACACACACACATGCACGCACACATGCACGCACGCGTACAACAGCCGTGTTGGCTAAGCATTGACCCTGCTTCAGCTGCTTGCACCCTTGAGCCAGAGCCGGAAAGGAACAGAGGCAGAATCCCTTTTTTTGTGCGGAGCAATACATCGTCTATGGAGCACAGGGATCCTTTCCTCTGAGCTTTGACTCCAAATCCGTGCGTAATAGGAAGAGCACAGGCCTCCTAATACTTACTTCCCTCCGGTTTAAATTTTAGATGGGGCCAAACCACATTAAATGACTCATCGTGACTGCAATGACTCATCGTGACTGCAATGACTCATCGTGACTGCAATGGCTCATTGCGACTGCGGTAACCCATCGTGACTGCAATGACCAATTGCAACTGCAGTAACTCATCGTGACTGCAATGACCAATTGCGACTGCAAAGGCTCATCGTGACTGCAACCCAGCACTCTCACGCACCTCCTGTCCTCCTCATCAACGAGCACGAGGTTCAGAAAGTAGCGGACACTGTACTTGTTGTGCACATCCTTGTAGGTGGGGGATAGGTCGTACGGGCTCAGGTATAGCCTGTCACGGCACATGCATGAGCAGGCACAAAATATGAGCACAATAGGAGCATGCATGAGCAGGCACAAAATATGAGCACAATGCAAGCATGCATGTGCAGCCGCACAACATGAACTCAACACGAGCATTCCCCAGGTAGGGGCTCAGGAACAGCCTGCCATGGCGCATGTATGGACAGGCACACAGTGTGAGCATGCACGAGCAGGCGCACAAAATGGGGAGAATGAGGAAAAGTTAAGCATTCTCGTAGGGACTCTGCGTCAACCTGCCATGGCGCACGCATGAGCAGTTGCAATGTGATTAGAACATGAGCATTTCCAGGTCGTAGGGGCTCAGGTATAGCCTGCCATGGCGCAGGCGCACGATTTGAGCATGCTTGCCCAACACAGAGAAACAGGATGGCAGCTGCTTGCAACTCGTACGCGCCGTACCCCATGCTGCAAGCACCTCATCGGAGCAAACATGCGGAGCATAGTGCCTCATACCAGCAAACACCACATAGTAACAAACATCATAATCACAGTGGTTCATGCCAGCAAACACCACATAGCACCAAACATCATAAGCACAGTGCCTAATGCCAGCGAATAACTTCAGGCACACTTGTGGACAAAGGTTGTCTGAAGCACATGTGCACCAGGGCGCATGAGCAAGAAGGTTACACACACACACACACACACACACACACACACACACACACACTCACACACGTGCATGCACACTCACACACCTGATGGGCACAGATTCCCCCCTGACCGGGGCACCATCCATGATCTCATATTTGGCTAGGGTCTCGAGCTCGCTGTGCGTGGTGGAGCCACCACCCACAGTCTCCTTCCGCCGGATCTCCACCTCCATGTGCTTCAGCTTAATGCGCACCTGAATACAATTCATACCGGATTGCACATTAGGAAATCCTACTCGTTTAGGCTCTGGTGAAGGAGGCTCATGGCCCTAAAAGGCAATGAGCCTCTTTTCCCTTCATTGATACAAGGCTTCTGTGATGTTTGTGCTTCATTGCCAGTATAGTTATCTTTCCAAGTCTCCCTTAGGCTTGCACAGGCGCACCTGTGAACAGGTCAATGCCAGGAATTGAGAATGAGGAACCTCCATGTGCTTGATCTTGGAGCACAATTCTGAGCAGCTGATTCCCCAAAATGTGAATGAGAAACCTCCCTGTGGTTGGACTTTATGCACATCTTTGAGCAACTTTCTTGGAAGCGTGTTACATTTGGACTCACCAGCAAGAAGTAGATCTTGCCCACCACGACGTCCTGGAGGTGGTACCGGGCCCGATCATATTCAAACTCAATGTGCAGGCAGTCCTCGATGCCGACCTCCATCTGCATTTGATGGAGTGGGCATGCGGTTCCAGGGTGTATGTTTCAAAATGTCTGCTTTGCCTCCTCCTCAACTCCATTGATCACTCATAATGTATTCCAGTCAAGCCAGCAGAGCAAGGGCCCAGTCAGGGCCCCTTCATATATACACCAGCAAATACTGCACAGCTTCCCTGCCTGGCTTCCGCTTGTGGCAAGCTTGCATTTGACAGGCAGAGCTCAGAATCAAGGTCTGGAGAAGCATTGAGCGAGTTAATTAAGCCTCAAGCACCTCTATGCGTGTCTGCACTCACATGTGCCATCACATCCGCGTGAGCAAGAAGTGCTAGCTACTTGCCTCTTTCTGCATGCTTCTCAACTTCAGCAGCAACATCACTCAGAGCACAAGGATGCTTGCACTCTCCTTTTCGCATACTGCCTTGCAGGGGAGAAATCTTTACAACTCCAACAATTAAGCACATCAGTGGGGATCGCCTCCCGTGGTTCAGGTCACGCAGCCTCAATTGCAAGCTAACTCCTATTCCCCATCAACTTGAGTGACCCATCACACTGGTCAACGCCCGCCATCCCTACCCAACTCTGTGTGCACCTCACCACATTCCCACTACACGTTTCTCCACCGCACACCACAGACGGGTCGATGTTGGAGCAAATCGTGTGCAGCAGAGATTGCCACCAAAGCGTGTGATAAATGAGCAACTCTCAACATCATATTTCAGCATCGAGCACATGAGTGCAAAAGCTGAATACAAATCAAGTATGTACACGTTTGGTCACTCTTAAAGCCAAGAACGACCCATCCCTGCTATGCGCACACGTGCACATGCTGGTGTCTGATGTGCTCGTGTTAGTGTGTGTGTGTGTGTGTGTGTGTGTGTGTGCACGCGCGTGCGTGCGTGCGTGTGCATGTGTGTGTGTGTGTGTGTGCACGCGTGTGTGTGTGTGTGTGTGTGCGTGCGCGCGCGCATATGTGTGCGTATGTGTGCATGGTGTGAGCATATTCCTCACAACACTCAAACCCTTACACCATACTCCACTCATTTTAGCAGTCAGGTGCTTTGACTGGTGGCCTTCCTTTGTAGCTCTCCTGACCGTACCCCACTGTGCATATGCATCTCACTACACGTAGCTGCCACTTTGTCCCATCTACCATGCCCATGAAGCAGCACGCACGAGTTCCTCCAGCGTGAATGCCTCCCACCTTTGATGGGCGCTGCCACCTCTGTGGGCTGCTCCACATTGCAACCTCTTTTGCAGCATCACAACATGCAAGATGGCAACATGCAAGATGACAACATGCAAGATGGCAACATGCAAGATGGCAACATGCAAGATGGCAACATGCAAGATGACAACATGCAAGATGACAACGTCTCTCACCTTAATGGGCGCTGCCGCCTCTGAGGGTTGCTCCACGTTGCGCACCCAAATAGGGGAGTCATGCTTAGTGTCTGGGGTCATACCCTTGCCCGCGATGTTCACCCGCAGGAAGTAATGGCAGCGCACCTGAGGGCCACAGAACGTTTGAGAACGATCGGGTGAGTAGGGGCCTGCTAAGTGGCATGGAGGGCCAAGGTGGCTACTTAGGGCACGATTGGGCCTCTGTTGAGCTGCTCTGATGGAACTTTTGACCCCTACAAACCGCCTGATCAGCCAGGATACTGGGCTGTGGGCATCACGTTATCCCCCATGACCCTTTTGATTCACCCTTTGATAGGAGCAGGAGCCTCATCTTGCATAGGAATGCACAATTTTCAACATGCTCATTATCACATGCTCATTCATCCCTGTGCACATTGGAACAAAAAGGATGGTTCAGGCAGGATGTGCGCTGGTGTTCTTTTGCAGGTCTCACCATATGCTCCTCAGAGCCTAAAAAAAGCATGAGTCTGCAGGACAAGTTGGTGGCACGATGACACGCATGTGCTCTGGGACTGCAGTGCTATCATTTCCTATGTCGCATCTGCCAAGTACAGCAATACACATGGAACGATGAAACCATCTTTCTGGAGGTGGCATCAGCCAGTGATTTGAACACCTTAGGTAACACGTGATGGCACCAGCCAGGAATACAAGCACCTAGGCTGACACGTGATGGCACCAGCCAGTATTACAAAGCAGTTAGGCTGACACATGATGGTATCAGCCAGTAGTGCTAGCTAAGCTGAGATGCGAAATCACCATCCAGAATTGTGGACGCCTTTGACAGCTGGCTTGTGTCGGCACATGTGATGGCACAGACTGTGTAGGGAGCATACATCCAGGCATACAGTTTAGAAGAACACACACCTGCTGGCCTTTGTACGAGTCGTACTGCATCTCCACATTCGGGAACTCAAAAGGCAGAGTGATGGGGCTGCTGATCTCGCCCGACCCTGCCAGGCCTCGCGCTGCGAAGCAAGTACGGCAAAACTTCCCCGATTAAACAAGCACAATTCCATATCATCCATCCCTCCCAGTTATGAGGCTATGACCCCACATGACCCCTTGTAAGCAGGTACAGCTATGTAACCCTATCCTACTTTACCACCCCACATGGTGCAGAAGTGCCCACCCCACGTGGCACAGTCTTGCTGGTTGACAAAGCATGTTTTGAATCCACCCTGTTTCTTCCAAGTGGTGAGGCTACGGCGCTACATGACCCCCTCAGAAAATATGGAAAATGAGGTAATGAGGACGCTGCAGGTGCTGCAGGTGGTGCAGGCCTAATTTGAAGCGAGACCCATTCCTTGTTGAGAGGTGCCTTATATCAGCTGGGCAAGCATGATAGGCAGGTGATCTACAGGCATATGTGCTGTAATGGAAGTGGGGCTTCCCTTTCCATCAAAATGCAAACGGCCTCTTTGGCTGGAACAGCCTTTCGTTTTCCTTTTCTTGGGCAAAACTCGGCACACAAGTCGAGCTGTGTTGCTACGCCTGGAGCTGAGCGGCAGTGGAGCACATTCCTCTCAAACCAGACAGGTTCTTCCAGTTGGCAGAACATGGCAGTGGAGCACATTCCTCTCAAACCAGACAGGCTCTTCCAGTCGGCAGAACATGCATGCAGGGGGATCTGTGCAGTGCTGAGTAACAGGGCTCTCAGCTCTGCACAGCCATCAGCCAATCTGGCTCAGTTCAGTCTCAGGCTGTACGCCAACCAGTTTAAGCCACCCTTGCAATCCCTGCCACCCTGCGCAAGGCCTTTTTTGTTCTTGTATCCTGTGGCCTGTATCCTGCGACCTGTATCCTGTGACCTGTGATCTGTAACCTGTGATCTGTAACCTGTGACCTGTATCCTGTGACCTGTGACCTGTATCCTTTGACCTGTAACTCTTCAAGTGTTACAAGGCTTGTAACCCTGCGCAGCGAGTTTTGGATCCACTTGCACCAAAATTCCTAAGGGCTCGGGCTATTCAGACAGGTTTCTTATGCAAGCACTTGCTTGCGAATTCTGGCGCCTTGCAACGGCCAACATGCCTGATCGTACAGCCAGGAGGTGTTGGACATCAGAGTGCAATGCACACATGGCACCAGGAATCTAAGCACACCTATCGCCTGGGTTAATGAGTAAATCAACTGATGCTGGATTCAGTGCAAATCAACTATTCCAACTTGTTGAACACCATGTTGTTCACATGTATTTTGCGCCAGAGGAAGCTCTTGCTTGTCCTTGTGGCATGTACAGAATCAGAGCTTCAACAATAGCATATGCACGCACCCTGTGCTCACATACACATACACACATACACATATTCACACAAGTTGCTAAATGTCTGCAATGGGTTCTGCGATCATGCCCATTCAAACCACAAACGTGAAAAATTTCCTTTACCATGCTTTTTGCGAGCATAGGGGTCCTTGCATCCACCAAATCACAGTCGTGTGTTCTCCTTCACTCCATGCGCCGCCACTGCATGCGCTGCTCACCCATACTCATGAACTCTTGTTTCGCTCCTCGCTCAGAGGCGACATCAATCCGGCCCAGCAGCTGAGCCTTGATACCCATGTGCTCGAGCTTCTTGGTGGTCACGGGCGTGATCTTCACCTACACAAGCGCACGCACAAGGGCCAGCTTGTAAGGCCACATGCTCGTGCATGTAAGTCTAATGCACACTCCTTTGCTCAAGAGTGCAGGGGTGTCTCCTTGCACACCCAACGAGGTGTTATCGCATGAGGTTGCATGAAATCAGGCAAGGAAGCTATTGAAGCCTGGCCAGTTGATGCGATACCTAACCTGAACTCTGATGATGGAATCAGTGCAGCAAGGACCGAGATGGCAAACTGAATGACTCACTTTGCAACAGCGCAGCACACGCCTGGGCATCTTCATTGATTGAACGGTTGCTAGGCACAAGTGCCTCCATCTCAGATTTACACTTCTTCATTTCTTCTTCAATGTGCTCACACAGAAACTGGCACTCACCAGGCCCTTCACGGTGTCCCTGTTGGCGTACACAGGAGCATCCTCCAGCGCATCCTTCTTGCCTTTTACCGGCGTGGTGTTCTTGTAGGGCTTGCCTTCAGCATCCAAAAACTCTGTATCTATGCGGAAGGGGCTGCCCTGAATATAGCCCAGGATGCTTTTCTGCAAAGGAGAGGAGTATCACAGGGTTAATGGAAGCTGATGCTGCTCACCTTGTTTCGCTCCAGGAGCCAACCAGGTACACCACAATGCTTACCATTGTGGCTGTTGTCAGTCCCGGAGCAGGGATGGGGACTGCGTGCTACGAGTTCCAGATGATGTTCAGAGTTTTGCTGACGCTGTAGTGTTCACCAGCGATCGCTACATAATTCCATTCTTCAAAACACGATGCGGTTTGGGGCGCGATCGTTCAGAGCATCACTGCAAGCACTGACCAGCTCCGCCGATGACAACATTCAAAAAAACAAAATTTAAATTTTCTGGATAAGGTTTGCACAGGAAGCTCGGATGGTATAGTTGGTTGGGAGAAGCACCCCCCACCCATCCTTTAAGGATATGAGAGGGTTGGGCCTCCCAAACCGGCACCAGGCTGTAGGGTTACAGGCCCAACAGCACCTGGGAAGGGCCTGCTGCACCAGGCCACGCCTGTGTACCAGGAGGCATCCACCCAGGGCGGTGCTCGTGAAAGCCTCTGCTGAAGCAAACGCATGGCCCACAGATGGTCACAAACAGCAGAGTCACGGACAGGAGAAGGAGCCCAGCTTGAAAGACAAATTTATTAAATGGTGGCTCATTGAGAGTCCTAATCATGGCAAGGAAGGGGACAAGAGCGAGGGCAAGACCAAGCTGGGCCCTCTCGTTTCAAGGCTTATGAGCCTGATGCAACCAGATGGGTGGCTTATCTTGGGAGCCTGCGTGTTCATGGTGAGTATAGCGAAGTGGTGCCCGCCTGCTTGCATCTTTGTTTGTGTGGGTCAAAAATATCTTTGCTGTGTTATGTTCCATCTGTGTTTGCTGTATGTAAACCCAAAGGACAAGGGGATGCAAGGAAATGAGTCACAAAGCAGGAAACCGTGAATATCCTATCCTTGCAAGCAGTTTGCTGGCCGTAAATTAGAAATGCGCGTGTGGATGCAACACACGCACGCAAATGCGCACGCGCGCGCGCGCACACACACACACACACACACACACACACACACACATACACACACAACACTTACTGGCACACACACAAATGCATGCACCTGCAGGTTTGTGCTGCACTTGCTGAGCTCACAGTCCCCCACTTTGCCACAAAGTGTATTTTCACAGCTGCAAAGGAGGGTGCCAATGTGGCCTCATACTCAGGCTACCTCAAGCTCCTCTCGGTATGTGCGTAGGTGGGCCTTCCTCCATGTGATCCCACCAAAAAGCATGCAGAGCGCCTTGTGAGCAACCTACCTGAAGCAAGGAGAAAACCATTTCATAAGTAGGACTGGACACTCAATGGCATCCAGCATTTCAACTCCAGAATATGGGACGCTCGGCCCAAAGCCCAATCTCCTTTTATGCATTCATGTTCTGCGCCTTGGATGAGATTCTAGGTATCATTACTGTCATGCCATTAACTCATAAGTAGCAGCTGGGTGGTACTTAGACAGCAATTATGAGCAGGACGCTTTGTAGTTCTTAGAGCCTTTCTCATTATTGCTGGGTGGATGGCTGTTTGGGCGCGAGGATACACAAGGCGCCAATGCCTTCTAGTCAGCAGGACAAAGTTATCGTTGAAGCAATAAGACAACCCAACCCAATAATCCAGCAATGGAGTTAGTATGTGTTTGCCTGAATATAAGGAAATGTGCAAGCTCTTAGAATGCTTTCACGAGCGTGTGCAGATTCATTGAACAATGCTTTAATGGAAAGTCTCAATAATTAGATTTCCTCTTTCTACGAACAGTTGTCCAAGTGTTATAAATGAACAATCCACAATGCTTCTCTCTTGATAAGGAACCCTCAAAATTTAAAGCTCGTGCTCGACAACTTTCAAAAACTTTGGAATTTCATGGTCAAGCCAGTGCTCGCTATGAAGCATGGCCTGACTGGGCAGGGAAAGAAGTATTTGTAACGACGTAGTGACTTTCATCAACCAAAACCTGGAAATCTTTGTGGCTCATCTTTGTCTCTGGGTGGGATCTAATGCTAGCCGACGTGCCCAGGACATCAAGATGGGATGGGAGGTATACATAGTAGGCTCCAAATCCCAGGGAGCCATGTTCTATGCATTCTCAACCACCCACCTCCCAACGCGCACATACACACAAGCAAAAATGTACTCTCCCTGGATGTTAACACTTCTGCAGGGTATTATTATTGTGTACGGCATCACTAGTGCACTGCGGGGTTACTGCTTCTCCATCATCAACAACCGGATGACCATGCGCTTGAGGTAATGTGCAGAGGGCGCGCTTGCCATATGCTCGAACACTTGTGTGCTGTCCTGTGACGTATGTGGTATCCTTTTTGATGAGGCTGGTTTGAAGCTGTTCCATGAATGCCATTCCAAAGTGCATTATTGCGAGGTTCTCTCTGAGTGCCGTGCCTCAGTGCACCAGCCAGGTATTCGTGAGAGCCATTCCCACATGCGCGTCATTGCAAGGTATTCTATGTGCTCCATGTTATGTGCACCAGCCAGGTACTCTATGTGAGCCATGCCCATATGCGTCATTGCAAGCTGTTCTGTTTTATGAGTGCCATTGGTTGTGCATCGTTGCAAGGTGTTCCATGGGTGTCATCCAATCTGCATCTGCAGATGCAAGTCACTCCATGAGTGCCATTCGTATGTGAGAATCATGCAGGGCCAGGCCTTTTCCCGCTACCAAGTGTGTCCCTGTCCCTTGGCGCATGCTACTGTGGTACTTTAAGCAGTGATGTGCGCAAATCTAAAACAATCTGCTTTGTTCTGTTCCGCACGGCATCCAGAGTCCTCCTCCTTTTTTGGGGCAGCGTCAATTAGCAAAGTCAATTTGATCGGTTTTGCACTGCCTGCAGGTCGCAGCTCTTCCACAGCCTGGTCATGCGAGAGGTGGGTGGGCCCCTCTCCTTGGAAACTTGTCAGAGGCTTTCCATCTATCCTTTGTACTCCAGCACAGACCCCATGTCTCAAATTTGTACTGCTTGACAGCCAGAGTGTCTCTGTGAAGCCCTTGACTTGGCTTTTAAAATTCCTCCCTTGATTCCTCATCACTTATTTCCTCACTCACTTGAGAAGTTCCTCTCCTTCCTTGTGCTGGGCATCACAAGCTGTTTGCTTGCTTAGGCTGTGAACTGCACATGGTTGAACACTTATATTGAGCAAGCAGATGTGTGTAAAGGTGCATGCATGCATGAGGGGCTCCTTTTTAAGAAGTATATCTGTAACCCTGGGTGCTAGCACATGGAGCACCCTGCATGCATCTCTGCTAGACGGCGCAGGCCCATCCTGTAAGCTTTGGTCCTGAAACACCTAAAACTATGGCCTGGTCTGTCCTCATGTGGCTTTTTCCAACCGCAATGCGTATTGTAATAATGAAAGATGCTGAAGCAGAGCATAAACATGTTATTATCTGTGTTTCTTGATGGCTGCGCAGGTGGCCTTCTTCGACAGCACAGAAGTGGGCACCCTCACCAGCCGCCTGCAGTCCGACACTCAAGCCATGACCAAATGCATCGCCACAAACCTCAACATCGCTGCGCGCAACATGCTCCAAGCAGTGGGTGAGTGACGTCCCTGCGCTAGAGGAGCAGACGCTTTGCAGGGTGAAAAAAGTGTCAGCTTTTGCACTGATTGTGCAGGTGGTGTTGTGGTCGCCTAGGTGCTGCTTTCTGTGCTGCCTGCCTTCTATGCTGCCGTCCTCTATGTTGCTGTCTTCTGTGCTGCCTGCTTTTTCTGCTGCCACCTTCTGTCCTGCCGCCCTCTGTGCTGCCTGCCTTCTACGCTGCCGCCCTCTATGCTGCTGTCTTCTGCGCTGCCTGCCTTTTCTGCTGCCGCCTTCTGTCCTGCCGTCCTCTGTGCTGCCTGCCTTCTATGCTGCCGCCCTCTATGCTGCTGTCTTCTGCGCTGCCTGCCTTTTCCGCTGCCGCCTTCTGTCCTGCCGTCCTCTGTGCTGCCTGCCTTCTACGCTGCCGCCCTCTGTGCTGCTGTCTTCTGTGCTGCCTGCTTTTTCTGCTGCCGCCTTCTGTCCTGCCGTCCTCTGTGCTGCCGCCTTCTGTCCTGCCACCCTCTGTGCTGCCTCCTTTCTGTCCTGCTGCCTTCTGTGCTCCTGCTTCCTGTCCCGCCGCCTTTAATGCTGCCTCCAATTCCTCCTGCAGAATCCTTTGCATAGGTGCTTGCACGCAGGTGCATGCAATGTATGTGTGTGTGCACACATGTGTGTACCCCCGCGTCCACTCGCCACTGCAAGCTTGGACACACATACACACACAGAGGCATGCACACACAAAGCAGCTGCTCCGTTGGCCCATGCATACCAGCAAGTGCCTCCTCGGTTGTCCTACTTAACATTTCGAGCTGTGGGCCCCTGCAGGTGGTGTGGTGTACCTTGCCGTCCTATCCCCCACAATGTGCATAGCCACGCTCGCCGTGTGCGTGCTACTGTGGGCCATCACTCTTGCATATGGCGCGTACGCACGGCGGACACAGCGCGTGTTGCTAGACACGCTCGCAGCTGGCAACCAGGTGTGTATCGAGTGCATGGATTAGCATGTGCTGTTGGACACCCTCTTAACACACAGCATGTGTTGTTTGACACCCATGTGGCTGGCAACCGGGGTTGTGTATTGGGTGCATGGATCGTATGTGCTCGTCACAAAAGCCGCATGACAAAACAAAGCGGGAGGGATCTATGATTGCCAAAGAGTGTCCTTGGGTGCTTCAGTAGCAGTGACGTTCATGCGCTGTTGTGATGTGCACCATGTGAGACTGCATCAAGACAATAACAATGAAATACAACTTGTGCGGCACCCGGGAAAAAAAAAGTCCGTGTCTTTCTCTTTCCCTCTTTCTTCTCCTCTTTCTCACACCAATTTGATTGAGTATTTTTGTTGCTCATGCCTCTGCTTAGGTTGCTGAGGAGGTTCTCTCGCTCTCTCGGATCGTCCGGACATTTGGCACTGAGTCCCATGAAGGGGCACGTTACGGCAACTGGCTCAGGTGAGCACTGACACTTAAAAGTACACACACACACATGCAAACTCACACACAAACACACGTTTGCATGCATACACAAGCAGCTCCCCTAATTTGTATCAATGTATCCTTTTCTTCCAACTGCATACCTGTGTGCCTGGTGCACACGCGCGTCTCCTTGAGGTTTCTATACTCCTCAAAGGCGTGCCGGTTGCAACCAGCTGGTCATGCTTCTTCCTTCCTCTTCTCTGCGCAGTCGGTTGTATGCTGTTGGGCTGCGCCAGGCAACAGGGTATGGCTTGTTTGTAGCCACAGGTCACATTGCCTGCTACATGACCAAGGTAAGTGCGCATAATGTGTAGCAACATCGGTAATGTAGCATGTAGCATTTTAGCTGCACATTGCCTGCTACATGACCAAGGTAAGTGCGTATAATGTGCAACATCGTCTATGTAGCATATAGCATTTTAGCTGCGCATTGCTTGGTGCTCGACCGGGGTGGGCGCAAAGCATGGCTGCAAGCAAGCCCCTCTTTGCTTGGTAAATGGAAGGGGGTTGTACGCAGGGAACGCAACAAAACATGACAACTTTGCTTGCATCATCAGACTCCTACTTAGCCCATGCCTCTCCTACTTCAGGAATGCTGGTTAGTCCTTGCATAAGTTGGGCATCCCCTGCTATGTAAGAGCACGGATTCACTATACGTAGGTTGCATTAGGGGGTTTCATCTTCACCGATTTGTATCCCGCACATGCATGCCATCATAGTGCACACACATACACACACGCATGTTTGTAGGTGGTGGCTTTGTTTCTGGGTTGCCATTTGGTCCTCCAAGGCGCCCTGACCGCTGAGCAGCTCACCAATTACATTTTCTACGTGGAGTTTGTGACGTATGCTAGTTTAAGCGCGTGCGATGAGGTGGGTAGCAGAGGCTGCAGGCTGGGCAGGCCTTGCAGTGATGTGAGCACAGGCAAGTCTGTGGGGCAAAAACAAGTTGAGAAGAGGCTGCAGGAAGTTGGGATGTCATTGTTACTAAGTCATTGACCAATTCCAGATATGGAAGGATTATTAGTGTTTTGCCCTGGCATCCTTCCATATGTTAGTTGCCTGCAAGGTACACAAAACTTTTGCACCTGCACAGTCAGCAGGATCCGGTAGCTGCCGCCAAATGCTCCCAGGGAGTGGCGCTCGTTGTAGGTGTGCGTAGCTGTGCACAACACACAGCATGGAGTCGTTTTTATACGACATTTTTGCTGGCTGACAAGACCGGAATGCTTCGTCACATAATCACCTGTCTACTCCCTGTGTTGTACAGGTTGTAGAGGTGGCTGAGGCTTTAGGAGCTAGCGAGCGGGTGATGGCCTTTTTAGACGCCAAGCCAGCACCCCAGGTACACATGTGTGTGTGTGTGTGTGTTGTGTGCGTGTGTGTGTGCGTGCGTGTGTGTGTGCGTGCATGTGCGCATGTTTGTGTGTTTGTGGGTTCGTATGTTGTTGAGATGTGTGTGTGTGTGTGGATGTGCTCTCTTCCATGTGTGTACTGCACCCATGATGTGAGGTACTGCATGTCCATGCACTCCAGGGTGTGCATATCAGGTACGCATGTAAAGGTGCATCTCAGGTTCGTATGTAAGTGTGAATGTAAGGGTGCATCTCAGGTACGTACGTAAGTGTGCATCTCAGGTGTGTATGTTGTATGTTTGCATGCAGCCCCATGCCTTTCGAAGTGCAGGTGCTAGTGTACAGCAGCAGTGAGAGTGAGGCAGTGCGTGCGAGCACATGCTTGCGTGAATGTGTGCAAGTTGTCAGAACAGTACCAAATGAATGAGCATGTTCCCCGGTTGCCTGTGGTTTTGCTATGAGGCAGACACAGGGGTAACAAGACATGAAATCACAAGCCATAGTGGGCAGACAAAAGGGTAACGAGACATAAAGGCACAAGACATGGTGGACAGGTAAAGGGCAACGAGACATGAAGGCACAAGACATGGTGGGCAGACAAAAGGGTAACGAGACATGAAATCACAAGACATGGTGGGCAAATAAAGGGTAATGAGACATAAAGGCACAAGACATGGTGGGCAGGTAAAAGGTAACGAGAGATGAAGGCAAAAGACATGGTGGGTAATAAGACATGAAGGCACAAGAAATGGTGTATGTTAAAAGCGCTGAACTCATTCAAACTCAAAAAAGCACAGACATGCTGGACGTACAAGCATATGTTTGCGTTGATGACTGCTTGCATGCCTGCAGGTAGCATCAAGGTGGACGTACTCAGAATTCAAGTGCAAACAAACTGAGTAGCTGAACGCACGTGACTGTGACGCTGCCTGCTTGTCTGCCTGGGCGGCGTCGAAGGATACCTGCTCAAATGTTATGGACAACAAACAAATTGATGTGCTGGACTTGCAAACACAAGTGGTTGTGTTGCTGATTGCTCGTGTGCCTGCAGGTAGCATCAGGGCGGACATTAACAGAATTCAAGGGCCATATGGAACTCAAAGATGTCAGCTTCAGGTCAGTTTCCCTGCTAGCACAAGCAATGCTTGCAGTCTACTCATTGTTCTGCGCACTCAGGGTCATTGCACTGTTGGGTAGGAACCCTTTTTCTTGGTGCCCTATGGTTTTTTTCATGAGTGTCAGATATGGTGGGTTTTTTTGTCATGCTGCAAGGCTTCAATTGTGATTTGCCAGCTGCAGATGCAGTTGGAGCTCAAGAGGAAATGGCATGGCAGATTGGGTAAAGGTGCCCCGTTTCAGGCTTTTCTGCCAGCCAAGCAGCCGTCACTAAAGCCCAAAGCCCCCCTCTTATGCGTGGGGTCTGCCGATTGCATCCACATGTACGCAATCGTGCGCTGTATTTTTTCTCAACTTCTTTGCCAAGAAGCTGATATGATATGATATATATATACATTAAGAAATACGGCATGTAAATACGGAATTGGCCAACTCTACTCGTACAATTGGGGTGCCGAATTCTATTGTGGTTTGTTTGCATTCCAAAATGCACTTTCTCCTATTGACTCTTTACCATGGTCTTGCAGCCCGGTGGACGATTCTGGACCATGATTACAAACAACTATGGCTATTCTCAGACATGACCTTACAGCCTGCTCTGTTGTGGCGTGAGAAATGGATAAATCCATCACTTGTGCTACCACACAGTGCAAAAACATCACAATTTGCTCCCGCAAATCAGATTTTTGCTGCTAGGCTTGTGCCATTTCATAGTTTTTCTGCTACCATAAATTACAATTGAAGCTACTTTGTGATTGTTCCTACCAGCTGATCTTTTCCGAACTCCTGCCATGTGCCATTAAACACTGGTTGAGGCCATCCCTCCCTCTGCGCGGTCGGCGTGCGTTTGCAGGTACCCTTCGCGGCCAAACAATATTGCCTTGAGCAATGTTAGCCTCAGGTTCGAGCCAGGCAATTTGGTGGCCCTGGTTGGGCTGAGTGGGTCAGGAAAGGTGAGTTTTTCATTGATGAATTTGCAAGTGCGCCAGAAATAAAAGAGAGAAAAAATACATGAGGGACACTCTGAAGACTGCACAGTCAGGAAGCCGGCTGTGCGTTCACCTTTACCAGGGGGAAGCAGTATCTTGCGGCATCTGGATTTCTTGAATCCTGTTTACTGGGCACTGGTGGTAAGCAAAGGGCGAAGCTGCATGAAGACCTCATGTGCTTAGGTGCACACATTTGCCTATAGGCACAGCAGTGCAAAATATCAAGGTGACACTTTGTGCTAGATCTATCATTCTTCTGGTTCTCTGCAGCTCTTCCCATTCCATCTTCAATGCCTCATCTCACCACCTCATCATCTCATTGGACCTACCTTCACGTCTACTTGCCCACACAACCGCTGCAGCCCTGCTTTCTTGCACCATCCATCACCGCAGATGGCAGGAGATCCTTGCCAGACTGCTTTTCCCGTTTTCATTCATGGACTTCCCTCTGCCACAGCCGTTGCCTTCTCCATCTGCTGATCATTCATGTGTGGGAGTTCTTTGCAGGCCACCCTGATGGCGCAACTGCAAGGATTGTACAGTCTCCCTGCCTTCACTGCTGCCTCTTCATCACAAATGCATTGCGTTTTTAATGCAGACCACCCTGGTGGCGCTGCTGCAACGATTGTACGACCCCGATGAAGGCATAGTGCTGGTGGATGGTACAGACCTCCGGGAGATCGATGCTGGCTGGTACAGGGCTCAGATCGGCGTGGTCAGCCAGGTGCGGGAAAAATAGAATTAAGATCAAGAAGCATGAAAAGAATGGTTGGATGGTACGGGGCTTCGGTTGATGTGGTCGGCAAAGTGCAGGAAGTATTAGAATTGATCATGGAAATAAGTGATGGCTGGTACAGGGCTTAGATCGGTGTGATCGGCCAGGTGGACCGATTACCCTCAGATTCCTGCTAGCCTCCTTTGTTTTGACCTTTCTGGTGAAGGGGGAAAAAATGGCCCTTTGAGCAATTTGTCTAATTTTCCTGGATTGATGTAGGGAGTGATAAACTGCTTGTCGATGCCTGTGTTTTCCACCACCAGCATTCCGTGGCTTGTCATGGCCCTGTCCACACAAATTTCATTTGTCAGCATGAGTATGGCGGATGACATAGGCTCGATAAAAGGTGCATTCACCCTTGTGCTACCCTGACCGCAGGAGCCGTGCTTGTTCAGCATGAGTTTGCTGACAACACCAATGTGTAGCACACAGCATCCATCGCTTGTGTTACTGACCCTTGTTGTCCCTTGTTGCAGGAGACCCGCCATTTTCAGCATGAGTGTGGCAGTCAACAAAGCCTTTGATTTAAACAAGAATTACATCATCATAAGCGACTGCCCCTTTTCTCAGGAGCCTCGCCTGGTCAGCATGTGTGTGGCAGACAAGACAGATGTTTTGGACTCCATCTCATGTCACTGACCCCCACTGACCCTCGGAAGAGAGGAGCCAGGCCACTCTGGCATGGGTGTGGCTGGCGGCCAAGATAGCCTTCAATTGAAATAAAAAGGGAGGCATCCATCTCTTGTCACTGTCCCCCTTACAGGAACCTCGCTTGTTCAGCATGAGTGTGGCAGACAACATCGCCTACGGCTGCCCCAGGCCTGTCACGCGCGCTGAGGTCGAAGACGCTGCCTCACAAGCCAACGCGTACCACTTCTGCAGAAGCTTGCCTCACGGCTTTGACACAGTCGTCACTGACAGGTGTGTCGCTCCTCTTCCCGGTACTGCAGCCCTGACCCAGCAAAAGCCTGTGGCTTCTTTCTTTTGTTGTGCAGAATGCTGCCCTGTGGCTTTGGATATCAAAGGTGTTTAGTGGTCAGTGACAGGCGAGCTGCTTCTTCATAGTAAATACTGTTCTCATTCTCAGTGTTGCTGTCTATTCGCTGAAAGCCAAAGATTTTTGCCATTTTGGTCTATCGGGTTGCAATCAACTTCATCATGGCCCACTTGGTCTGCCTTCTTGACGTTTTCCCCCAAATTTTGATGCCTAAGGTTGGTGTGCAAAAGGAGCCTCGCTTGTGGTGCACAAAAATCCATTGTAACATTAAAAGGAACGCATGGACACACAATAGTCCCAGTTTGATTGCACAAGTGTTCTGCATTCAACTCCTTGTTTTGGGGATTCCATGTTCAATTGCATCTCCTCTGAACTCACGCAGGTTGCTTTCAGGTGGTATTGCATCCTCTGTGAAGTCATGCAGGTCGCTTTCAGGTGGTGTTGCTCCTTCTGTGAACTCATGCAGGTTGCTGTCCGGTGGCCAGAAGCAGCGGATTGCGTTGGCGCGCGCATTGGTTCGGCGACCCAAGTTCCTGATCCTGGATGAAGCCACGAGTGCTCTGGTGGGTTTGTTGTGGCTGCACTGGGGGGGGGGGGGGGTGAAAGTGTGTATGTATGTATCATGCCTCCCAGGGTATTCAGGGTACCCTGGCGCTTTTCTGTTGACCTTATTTTGTGCGCCTGAGCTTGATTGAATTGTGCTTCTGCATTTGCTTTCGCTAACTTACCATGCAGGACGCTGAAAGCGAGGCCCAAGTGCAAGGCGCGCTTGATGCTGCCATGGCTGCACGAGACCGCACCGTCATCGTAATCGCACACCGGCTGTCCACTGTCCGCAATGCGGATGTGACTGTTGTCATGGACAAGGGCTCGGTGCGTACATGTGGTGTGTGTGTGTCTGTGCATGCATGCATGCATGCCAGGGGAAGAGACGTGTGCTTGCAGGTGTCATTCGGCTTGAATTTCAATTGCATATGAAGGACTCGTGTGGGTAGCTTGCTGCATACTTTGTTCTCAATTTCCACAGCCTCCTACTGTGGAAATACACGGAAGAAATACATTGAGCACTCTAATCAACATATTACAAACTAATATTCCTTTGCAAATTAAGCAAGCTTCCAATTATGAAAGCTGTGGTCGCAGGCTAGGAAAAAGGCGCCTCTCTCTCTCACTCTCTCTCTCTCTCTCTTCCTCTCTCTTTCTCTCTCTCTCTCTCTATATATATATATGATGATATGATATATATATATATATCGGGATACTTGTTCTGATACAAAATTGTTGTTTCGTTAGCCTGAAATCAATATTCTGCCTGTCAGATCTGTTTAGATTCTTCAAACCTGACTTCCCTCTGCATCCTTGCCCGCAGGTAGCAGAGATAGGCACGCATGACTCCCTTGTCCAGCAAGGGGGCCTGTACCACAACCTGGTAGCCCGGCAACAATATGGCTCTGACACCATCCCTGACAGCGTCAGCAGTGCACCCTCCAGTAATGCGCTCAGTGCTGTGGCCAGCAGCGCTGCTGCTGTGGGTGCAGCAGTGGGAGCGGCAAGCAGCAGTTCAGATGCCGGAACATCTGCTACAAGTGAGTGCTGGTGTGGGTGCAGCAGTGCTTGCAGTAGTGGGGGAGGTGAGCAGCAGCTCAGGTGCCAGCACATCTGCTGCAGGTGAGTGTTGCTGTGGGTGCGGCAGTGCTGCTGCTCAAGGTGCAAAGTTGGGGGAGGTGAGCAGCAGCTCGAGTGCCAGCACATCTGCTGCTGGTGAGTGTTGCTGTGGGTTCGGCAGTGCTGTTGCTGTGGGTGCAGCGATGGAGATGCGAGCAGCAGCTCAGGCGCCGGCACATCTGCTGCAGGTGACTGTTGCTGTGGGTGTGGCAGTGCTGCTACTGTGGTTGCAGCCAGGGGGGAGCTCAGCAGCTGTTCAGATGCCAGCATGTCAGCTACAAGTGGGTGTTGGTATGGGTGCGGCAGCGCTGTTGCCGTGGGTGCAACCATAGGGAAGGATAGCAGCAGTTCAGGTGCCGGCACACTTGCTGCTGGTACGTTTAGGTGTGGCTCCCGTGGTGCTGTTGCTGTAGGTGCAGCCATGGGGGGGTGAGAAGCAATCCAGGTGCCACTTGCTATTGGTGGGTGTTGGAAGGAGGGTATTGATGGGATGAGAAGTCTGTTGCAAAAAGAAATTAATTTGTTGGTGGCTGCTTCATTAAAGCCCAATTGATATGTCCTTGTTTGAAACTTCAAGTGAAAAAGAGACTGGAGGAGATACTAATCAGCCTACGGATCAGTGAAAGATTGCGAGGATTTAACTTGCAACTCTGAAGTTCGCATTTGAATAACATGTTTGCGTGTGTGTGCGCGTGTGTGTGTATACAAACAAGTGAGCGCATGCTTGGGTAAACAGCTTTTTTTGCAATTCCTGCCCAAACTCTCAGGTGCCGCTGGCTTGGGCCACGTGCAAGACATGAAGTTTGATGGACTCAGCACTCTGGAGGAGCGCACCGATGACGAGGAGGAATTCCCCGGCCAGACGGAGCAATTTGAGGCAGCGATGGCAGCGGCGGCTAGTATCACAGCAGAAAATGACATTGCTAGCAAATCACTAGGCTCCACTGACCCTATTGATTACAATGCTGGGTCCTGAGGACTCTCGCAGCTTATAAGCGACACTGATTAGTTGCCCAATTGTGTGGGGTCTTGGCTGGAGGATTGTTTGTAGTAGGAACTCCTGTGGGGGAGTCCAGTGACCTTGCCGAGGGTGAACCTAACTGTGTATAATTATTACATGGGCATCATTGTATGTTCTTATGTCAAGAGTTTAATATTTCATTTGTCTGCGCAGCAGGAATGCAGGCCCCATGGTTGCTGTGCAATGTACATTTGTACTTTCTGATTTGCTGTACCTGGAGCAGGACCTGTGAGCATTGTCTTGGATGCTTCCTCCTGTGTGGATGTCCATGGTGTAAACACTGCAAATGTTCTTAGTCACATGTTGCATCTCTTCCTTAGCATAGGCTCATGAGTTCATGATCAAAAAGCAAGGGCATAAAGTTTGCGGAATATTCCCATGCCCTCTCATGAAAGAGTTCAGGACACAGGAGAGAGGCAATCATTCATACTTTTTGTTCGTTGTGATCTTCAGACTGTGGAAGCTGTAAGGAAATAGAAGATAGAAGCTTTCAAGGCGGTATCATAGGTCAGTGATCCCTTTCAACAGGGATAGAAGGCGCAGTGGCCCCTTTGTACTCTGGCCCTGTGCACTCACAGGCTGTTAGTCCCTCATAGCATGTCAGGGAGAGGATAGGAAAGAGAGGGTTACATATCTGGACAGAAGCAGAAGGCCTCCAGTCCGCTGACGGCTTGCCTCACATAACTGTACTTGCACGTGTTTTATCATTGGCTCTGTCTCTGGCTTTCTCTCAGGCAAGCTGTCTAAGTTAAAGCGCCCTTTCTTTGTCCCAGAACCTTTTCCTTAATGCACATGACCTTGTGTCTGACGGAGATTCTTCTTTCTTTTTCCTTCACCTGCCCACAAGGTAAGCTTAGCTGGTAAGCATTATAAATGCCAAAAAAATCAAAGCGTGCACCAGGACTTATGGAATTTTGTGGACGACATCCTCTGCTTTCCTGTTCATGGCATTCCGCATGTTGGCACGTTAGGAAACTGTTTAAAACCTCGTAATATGAAATCTAAAAACTTTTTTAAACCGGGGTGAAATTGTGCATGAGCGCCGATGCTCTTGTTTGAATAATAAGAATATGAAGGCTTTGCACGCTGATCAAATCCAAATGTTGATATTCCTTCATGAAAGTAATTCAAAATTTTCAAATTAATTAATCCGGCACTAACTCCAGAAGCACAAATTGGGATCTCTGATGAGCTCCCCTAGTCGTCCAGTGATTTTAATTAAATATTGAGATTTGATTGAAATCGAATATGAACCATGATTGCCTCCCTGCACAGCCTGCGCGTTTTTGGCTTCAAGTGCTTCAAGGACGAATTGCACCTGGAGGGGCTGGGGTGTGAAAGTGGATTCTGCTCCATCATTGGGCCCAATGGATGGTAGGTCAAAGCATGGCCGTAGAGGAAGTAGCATTTGAATTTGAATTGCACACTGCATGAACCTGACCCCCTTCTTCCCGCCTCTCCTTTTGCACTCAGTGGCAAGAGTGTGATTGGGGAGTGCATAGCATTCGCTCTAGGCGGCAACAGGTAAAATCAAACTCATCAAGTGTGGCGGTGGGAAGAGCATTACAGAGGCAGCTGCACTTCCAAATCAGTGTTTTATACTTTGCATTGACTTCCCCCCTTCCTTTGCAAGCATCTCATTCAAAGTGACGTTTTGGTCATAGGCGCATGCTACGGGCCAAAAATGGCGTAGCATTGGTAAACAAGGAGCGGCTGTGTAATTTGGCTGCGACTTCATCAGCCGAAACCAATGTAGACGCTGAGGTGTGTAGTCTAGTCGACCCTTGCAGGCCTGCTTGATGTTTTCACTGTTGCACAGCTGCAGTAACTGCTGGATTCTTCATTGTATCACAGCTGCAGTAACATGTTCGCTCACTCTGCTCATTTTTGTGTAATTCCCTGACAAGGGCGTCTAAAGAAAAAAGGGAAGCCCAATCCCTGTCCTCATACGTGCCCCTTATTGATCTTAGCATTTGATGTCACACATATCTTGCACAAAAACTTTAGGTAATTGAGCCATGCATCCTGCACCAGAAATTGCCAGGCAAAATTTTGAAGAACGTGTCCACATTTTATTCTGAGTTTCTTCCATCTAGCATCTCTGCTGATCACTGGAACTCAGGTGGAGCTGGGAATTGCAGCCCTGGATGCAGAGTCTGGTTCAGACAAGAGCATTCACATCCGCCGCGCACTGCTATGTGGAGGGACGCGCTCCAAAACGTTTATTCGGAGGCCATCAGAAGAGGGAGAGGGGGCTGCTTGGATTCCTGTTTCGCAGGCGCGTTAGCATTTCCCCATCTGAATTAAAGGGGAGGAAAAATGCTAAGCTCTGTGTAGCATTCAGAGCTCTCATCGTTGTGATGGCCCAGGAGATGCTTTTCACAAAAGAAATTGGATGAGAGCAAGACAGTTGTGACTGGCTTGGGCATTGTTCCGGAGGTTCCCTTGTTCCTGCATTGTCTCCTGCATAAAGAGCAAGCATTTCCAGTGCAGTGAGCAGTGCTGTTCATTGCACAGAAAGCTGCCTCAAAAGGCAGGTTAAGGTCCAAACTTGCTGCGATAGGCTTGCGTTTGAACAAGGAAATGAAAGCAATGCCGGTCATCAACAATGTTTGAGGTTGTTCTTGCAGCCAACCATTCCTAATGGTATGTAAACCAGAAAGAACAGAATTTCGTGGCCAGGAGTACAGCAGCATCAGAGGGGTTTTGAATTCATCCATATCTTCATGTTGGTGTGCATGGGAAGCTGGCTAAGAGGCTAAAGGGGTATGCAGATGGTTCTCTACTAGTTGATCCTTCAGCTAGTAAGTAAAAGGAGACATTTGCTCAAAAGAGCTGTGAGCACCTGCACACTTAAGCTCACCATACAAGACATAGCTTGAGGCTTAACGATTCATTCCGTCTAAATGCATGGTCACGCAGCAGCATCAAACTAATGCTCACATTTTGCTGCATTCTACTGTGATCGTGCAGGCAGAGCTGCACCGTACGCTGCTGGCCTATGGCATCAACACCCAGGCCATTGACAGATACGTGGTCACACAGCAGCGCCAAGCCCTAGCAGTTGCTGACCCAGTGGCTCTTGTGCACCACTTGGAACTGCTGCTGGTGAGTACACGTTCTTATGCACCACCTCTAGGTTCAGTGTAACTTGGCGCCCTCTGGAAACCAATAAGAGCTGCCAAATTTGAATGGGGCCCGCAGGCAGCAAAAGAGAGCATGGCCATGCTAGGTATGGAGACCTCTCCTCAAAACCAGGATCTCTTTGGAAAGAAAAGGACAACCCTCCAGATCCCTGTTAGCTCTATTTCTGGCTTTCTCCTAGACTAGCTGTGTCCCATGTAGACTTGAGGGCCCTTTGGTGAGACCCTTCAAGGTCTGTAAGCTTGCTAGGCAGGGAACCTTTCCTTAATGCACGTGGCCTTTTGGCTAGTGTAGACTTTTCTTTTCTTTTCTGAAAGAAAAGGAAGTGGATCAAAAGAGAAAGAAAGGAAAGCTATCTGGATAAGTACAAATGTAGTCATTGAGTGACGAAACACCCTCCCTACATCAATCCAGGACGAGAAGAGGAAACCCCCAAGAATTAAGTTGTTAATTGATGAGGCTCCTGTAGTGTAGTGGTTATCACTCCAGACTCTGATTCTGGCGACAAAGCGCGAGGAGGGCAACAGCAAGGAGGAGGTCCCCAGATCGAATCCTTGTGGCCGGGGTGGAGATAAAGATGCCTTCTGTCGGTGGGAGCCATTGGGAGGCTCTTTCCTTAATGCACGCGGCCGAACGGCAAGCGTAGATCTTTCCTTTTCTTCCTTTGTTAGTTGTCCTCTTTTCAAATGCTATACCAGGCCAAGCAACACAAGATCTACAAAGAAAAAAAGAGTGTCCACTGCTTGAATTCAGTTTGAGGAGGGTTCTTTGTGCCCTCCAAAAATGGGTATGAACAGGGGTGACTGTCTTGGCCTGGAATCCTGAAAATGGCACAGATCTGCTCTGTCCACGAACCAGTCAGCACTCAGGAGAGAACCAATCACCAGAACTGGTAGTCATGGTGAGCTCCACCTACAAAAAGGAGAAAAGAAGCAGCCAACCCAATGCAGGTCCACAAGGTGCACTGTGAGCATGCTGACTCGTTTAGGGACTTTTCTTCGTTTCCTCGAGGTTTTCTTTTCATTCATTATTTCTGCCAGCCATGCTTCTTCTTTATTTCACCAGGTATATAAATGTTTTGACCACTGGCTTATAAATGACCTGGCAGGCTTACAAAATTTTGCTTGAAGTGCAAACAGTTACACAAGTCACAACATCACCGACAACGGTTTTGCTCCTACTGTACACAGGGAAGCGCCCACTTGGCCGATGCTATTGCTGCCAAAGAGGCAGAACTTGGAGCAATCATTGTCAGGGTGAAGCGTCTGGAGGACGAAGCTGAAATGTATGTATGCACAACTGCGAAGTGCATGAAATTACTGCGCTGCTATGTCCTCAGCTAATGCAACAAGCAATAACATCTCTGAGCGCATTGTATCTTTTGCTTCATGTGTTGGCTTGGCCTTGAGCACATGTTCCATAATACTTGAGGGCTCACACACAATGTTCCAAACCATTGCCACCCTCCTGCCCTGCTTGAATGAGTGAGTGTGTTCCAACCCTTTCGCCTCTCGGTACAGAAACCTACAGTGTTCCCTTGTCCATGGAACAACCCTGTCATGCAAGTTGCTCTTTTGCATCTTTGCTTGCAGCTTGCATGAATGGAGGCAGGCTCTTGCTCCACAAGTAAATCTTCCTTTGCATGCAGTTTGCGTGATCGGAGGCAGGCTCTTGCTCCTCAAGTAGATATGTGGCAGCGCTTCCAAGCGGGCCAAGTGCACCTGGTGCAGCGGAAGTCTGCATACCTGCAAACCAGCTGCTCACTCTTGGAATCCGAAATTCTACAGCTAGGCAATGAGGTAAGGGACAACGAGAGGCTCAGAAAAGGAAAGAAAAGAAAAGAAAAGAAAAGAAAAGAAAAGAAAGGAAAAGAAGAGAAAAAAAGGTTTTGCCAGCCAAAGAAAGGCTGCGTGCATAAGTAAAGGTCCCCAAACTAGCAAGCTAGGAGCTTGATTCACAGCAGCGCTGCCAACCAGGCCAAGCACACCTTTCTGCAGCAGGAGGCTGCACGCCTTTTGTGCTGCAGAGCTGAGCGTTTTTGCTGAGCAGCAAAAGTTTGCACTGCATGGCATGGCATGGCATGATGGCATGGCATGAAAAGATGGCATGGCATGGCATGATGGCATGGCATGAAAAGATGGCATGGCATGGCATGATGGCATGGCATGGATGGCATGGCATGGCATGAAAATATGGCGTGGCATGGATGGCATGGCATGGCATGAAAATATGGCATGGCATGGCATGGCATGATGGCATGGCATGATGGCATGGCATGGCATGAAAAGGTTGCATGGCATGAAAAGATGGCATGGCATGAAAAGATGGCATGGCATGACTTTTGCAGAGTGTGATTCTCACAGCAGCAAGCTAGCTGCTTAGTAGAAAGAAAAGAAACTACGTAGGCAGAGGAAACTCACCCTACATCAATTAAGGAAATGGAGACACATTGGCTCAGAAGAGCCGTGAGTCCCCTCCACCACGAGCTGCTTGGTAGTAACAATGAAGATCGAGTGGCCAGGTAATGAACAGAGGGATGCAGCAAAAGTGTTTGTTTTGGGGTTGCAAGATTCAGCAGCTGTTGAGATGCACACATGCCTCAAATGTCATCGCCGCCTTCCCAATTCAGAACAGGGTTTGTGAACTTGTTGCACTTTCCCAGTGCTACTGCAGCGTATGCCGGTGGCATGTAGGAAAGTAACGAATGTGGCATGGCAACTTATGGATGAAAATAAAGGGATAGGCTGAAATCAAGCATCAAAGACAAACCTGCAGGGTGGTTTGTTTGGCATGGATTGTTTTGCCTCAGTTTCACTTGTTTCAACCATAGATTAAGAGTGAGAAGTCAGCAGGGTAATTGAATTGAGTTTGGCATTCTAAGCTTCTACTAGGTAGCTGTCTCTTTGGCCACAGATCTATGTGCCTATTTTTAATAAATAAAAAAGTTGTGTAGGCAGAAAGAAAGCTCTTTCTTCATCAATTGAGGAAAAGAAAACACATTGGCTCAAAAGAGCCAAAGTCCTTTCCACCACCAAGCCTTCCCTATCAAAAGTAATGACATGTAAGGGCATCCAGGTGCATAGAGACAATAGTGCACTATCCCTCTTGCCCGTGCAGGTGCAAGACGCTGAGGTGCGCACGTCTCAGCTTCAAGAGGACTTGGAGGCAAACAAGGATGAATTACAGAGCCTGCAGAAAGAAGAGGCTGCAGCACATAGGAGCCTCGGCAGCATGAAGGATCTCCTTGCTGCAGGTTTGGGTGAGGTAAGGGATGCGTGTTCCTAGTTTTTTAAGAGGTGTAAAGTGGGTGCACAAGGAGTCGGTCAGACTTAGAGCAAATTTCCTTGTAGAAAACTCAAAAGAAAGAGGTAGAAAGAAGAAGAGACCGCATCAACAAAAAATGTTTGCTTGCATACAGGAATTAAAATAAAAATCTATCTATCTAGCCAGCCAGGGTCTCACCAGTCAAGTTGTGCAGGTTAAGACTCTTCTAAGAACGTGAGGCTGATCACAAAGACCATGGGCAAAGCAGCGAGTAGGTGCATGAGACCCTGGCCAGAGTCAATCTCAATCCATTTAGGCACAGAATATTTTGCTAGGTGAACAATTATGAAGAATTATTTTGGCTGCTCCTAGTTTCCTTTTGGTTGATGAAACACAATGTCAGTGCCAGCGCTGACTGTTGGGCCTTTCCTTGCACACAGGTAGGTGTCTAGCATAGGCTCTTGATTTCACTTTTAACATATAAGACTTGCAAGCGCAATTGAATGCAGCAAAGAGGAACACCTTTTCGGGTGCGTCCCTCTTCATGTGATCTCAAACGCGTTTGTCATGCTGGCAAGTCTGAGCTCTAAAAGGCCGAGCAAAAGGTTCTTTTGCATGGCGTTCAAGTATTGCCTGATTTGCAAGGAGCATGTGACTTTTTGCACTGGCAAGCCTAGCAATGGGGGCAAATCTACTAGGTAACAGAATGCTCCTTGCACGAATGGTTCCACTAGCAGGTACGACGCTGCAACCTTGAAGTGACAAAGCTTCAAGCCCAGGCGGCATCTTGCCAGGCAGCAGAAAAAGAACACAAGCAGGCCTCGACGCAGCTGGCAAAGCACCTGAAAGCTGCTGCCGCTGCGAGTACAGCAGCTGAGAGTGGTTTGGCAGCAGCTTCAGCACGTCAGCAGGAGTTGCAGGCACAGCAGGTTTGTTGGCTCGGTTCTGGATTCATCAATGCCTTGCTTGTTTGGAGAGTTTGTTGGATAATCAGGCACAATGAAGGCTCCTTAGCTGTTTCCCAAAAAGCATGACTAAAATGACGTGACTTTGTGAGTTTTTTTAACAATTGGTGCCACAATTTGCAGAGCTGCTGAGGAATTCAGCAAGATGGAAGCACACCATCATATAGATGCATTATGGCCAATAGAGAGATGGTGAAGGCAGCAAAATGTCTTGCATCTCATTTTTTTTAGAAGTTCAACTTCTAGGCTTCCCTTCATCATTGAGCATAAGTGAGCTGCATAATTAGCATACATAGTTTGATACGCTTGGGCTAAACATCTGCACACAAGGTGACTTTTGAGTTTGTCCATCCTTGCGCACTCCAATAGAGGCCACAATCATGCAGCAGAAATTGTGCTGCTGCTGCTGCTGCTGCTGCTGCTGCTGCTGCTGCTGCTGTTGCTGCTGATGACAATGATGTTTGCTAACCTTGACGGTCTTGACTTGTCATGCATGCCTGCTGTCGTACTCACCTTGTATTTTTGTACTGTATGAAAGGTGAGCGGTGGCTGGTTTGCAACCTCATTCCATGTTGCCGATGCAAGGAGGCCCAAACGCAAGTGATCTAATTTTATGCCGGGCAGGTGGAGGCTCAGAAGCGTGTTGCAGATTTGCGCAAGAAGCACAGGCAAGAAAACAGGGAGGCTTTGAGCAGCAGTGAGGACGTGGCCCTGCCTGCCCAAGTTCTGGAAGCCAGGTCACGGCTGCAGCAGGCAGAGCAGCAGCTACAGCAGAATGTTGCTAAAGAGAAGCAGGCGCGGCATGATCTTGAGCAGGTGGGCTACTGTCATGATGAGAGTCTGCTATGACGAGAGTGTGTTGCCAATATATTGAGTAAGTTGGCTAGGGAGAGTTTCCTTTGCCTGAGCAATTTTCATTGTCTTTTTTACGTCACATGTTCAGCCTGACGCTGCAGAGTTCCCTCAGTAAAGCCTGAGAAAAGAAAAGAAAAACTGCGCAGGCAGTGAGAACACTCCCCACATCAGTTAGGGAAAAGTTCCCCCAGTGCCTCTTGCCCTTTGAGAGCAGGTTGCGTACGAGTCAGGTGCACTCCATGCGTGCCTATAAACAGAAAAGAAAAAAAAGGAAAAACTACGCAGGCAGTGAAAACATTCCCCACATCACTTAAGGAAAAGAGGATACCTAGGGCCGAGGCACCATGTATCCCCTTCACCAAGAGAAACAAAAGAAGTAAGTCAATGGGGATCAGGAGGATTACTAGCAGTAGTTCGTGCCTGACCTTGGTGACGAGAGTTGAGAGGAGTCTTCTCAAGAGCGCGTCTGGTGCTAGAAAGTTTATAAGCATACTGGACGGAATGGGCATGAAGCTTCAGAGCAAGCCTGGTGGCTGTATGAGTGTCAAGACCAAGCTCTTTAAGAGGCTCCAGAGTGTGGGGGTTGTGGATGACCCCGCCCACACCTAACAGAATGGTATGGAGGGTGACTTGAGCTGAGGCCCTTGAGAGATCGCGGCAGAGGTTGCGGTACTGTTGCTTGGAGGCCTCCAGCTGATTCTTGGGTGTCTACACAGTATTTGACCTCCACGAGACGGACGTGCCTCTGTTCTGGAAGGAGCCTTTCAGTGCCTTTTTCCTGCAAGACTTGTACAAGCGTGAATCAGCGCGTCAGTAAGCCATGCACACCTATGGGCAAGAGAATTCAATCTTGCTTTTGGAAATGTGCCCGACTTTGAGTCGTAACCTTGATTCAAATGAGGATAGCTTGAAAGGTTCAATCTTTGCATAGAGAAAATGTGTCAGACAGAGCAACAGAGATGTGCGTTTGTGATTTATATTATCTTGGTTGCCTTTGACTTGATCGAAAAATCCTCTTCCACCAGATTGCAAGATTAAAGGAAGGAGAGAGAGAGAGAGAGAGAGAGAGAGAGAGAGAGAGAGAGAGAGAGAGAGAGAGAGAGAGAGAGAGAGAGAGAGAGAGAGAGAGAGAGAGAGAGCAGGGAAAATTTTGCTCGTCATAGCTGACTGCCAGGCAGTGCAGGCATGAAGAATGGGTTGTCTTGCATTTCACTGGAGGGCTTGCAGTATAGCTGAGATTAATCTTACTCTGTTCAGCATTATTTTGTAAGATAAACCAGGACATTAAGCTTATGGGAGTTGAATGTCGGTAAGCAAAGCTCCTGGTTGCTTAGTTTGGCCTCCGCCTCCTCTTTGCCACAATCCTTGCAACCCCACACGACATTGTTTCCCTTTAATAACAGAAAGCATGTCTGAAATCCAGACATCTTTCTTTGTGCACATAGCTTGTAACTTTGAGGCCGGTTCCAAACCCTCAGCTTGTTGTGTCGCGAGGCTCAGCAGACTCCAAGGGACACAGTGTAATCAATGTCAAGAGTGCAGTAAACTGAGACAGAGGGGCACTTGTGACACCTAGAAGAAGTAAAGCCGACATGGTGTAGATAGTGAGGACACTCCCTGCACCAATGAAGCAAAATGAGAGGGGGGGATCTTGACATCTGTTGAGTTTCTGTGCGGCCGGGGGTTTGCAAGGTTTTCTGCCTTGTCATGTGTGAGGTAGACATCTGCCTCCTTTCAGCCTTTCAAATATCTGGTGTGAAGGCAATACGCAACAAAAGCCGGTATCCTTAACCTACTACAAAATCCGGTTGCAATACAATGCAGGCCAAACAAAGCTTGTCAGAGGCTCAATCCATGGAAGCATCTGCAACCCAAGTTGCAGCTGACTTACAAGGCAAGCTGCAGCAAGACCAAGTGGCAGCCGACAGACTACATGCCCAGCTGAGTGCACAGCAAGTGGAGGTTGAGGGTGGCGCTGCAGCTTTGGAGCACAGCCGGCAGCAGTGCATGGAGATTCAGGTCAGGGCGGCCTTGCTTTTGGAGCCGCCTTGTTTCATCACATGCACGCCACATTGTCACCATTGGTTTCTATTTGGAAGGTTTGGATGTTTTCCCTTCCTCACGGTGATTGGCGTTGGGTTCCTCTCAATGCTGTCCTTTGCTGTCAAGCACTTGCCCATGTTGGGGCTGGTTTGAGCATCTGGTTACAAAGTCTGCGCCCCTCAAGCCCTGAGATGAAGATAAAGTCTACGCCAGCCAAAAGGCCATAATGTCAGGATGAGGAAGTGACGCAGCCAGAACAGCATCTTAACATCCCATGACCGGTGTTGAGAGAAGGAAAGAGAGTTGTGGCTGTGGCAACGTACAGCCACAAGCAGGTTTGGCCGGAGCTCCCAGCTCACTGGCGGGTATGACGCAGGTTCTAGAGTGTCGGCCTGACTCTTGCTTGCTTGGCTGGGTCAATGCTATTGGCAATGGGGTTGGAATTAGCGTGCTGTATGCACGGCTTCTGGACTGATGCACTTAGCTGGTGTGGCGCTGCTGGCTTCCTCCTCCAAGCGCTAGGTGAGCTTACTCACTCATGGGGTCCTTCATTGGCAGGCTTGACTGAGCTTAAACAAGATAACAATAGGTTGGTGTTACTACAAGGGTGAATACCACTGTCCAACTAACTCAACTAACTTACAGCACACTCTGGTCACAGCAGACTCTGGTCATGACAGTATCCGTGAAGGAAAGGGCCTGAAGAGCAAACAAGTGCCCTGTGCAAATGCTTACCTTGTTTTTCACTTTTTCTTCTACCTCTGTCTTCTGAGCATACCAATGGATTAAGTCACGTAAACAACCATGTTCACCAGAAAGTGGTAGGATGCAGATGACCCTTTATCACATTGCCGGCCTGATTACCACCAGAGTGCCCACAGGTCCTGAAAACATGATTGTTTGATCCCATAAAAAGGTGTGAATGGAATTAAATCCATGCTGATATTCTGTGCATTGAAACAGCTGCAGAGTAAGGATTCAACAATAAAAGTTTGTTGCATGACGCTCCTTGTTGTTATAATGAATCCAGGAGCATCCGAACCTCCTTACTCAAAACATTTGTATCTACTTCCACACAAACACACCCGCACGTGCATAATTGCTTGCTTATACAGGTGAAGGTGCAGATTTCTGAGGCCCTGGTGCACCAGCACGCAATGCAAAGCAGGCAGCAGCAGCAGCAGCAGCAGCTGTCATCAAAGCTCCACACTCATCAAAAGCAAATCAAGGTTGCCTCAAACGCCTTCAGTCATGGGGGAAGGTGTGTCACGATGAATCGTGGTTGCTGCTACATCGTTGTTGTTTGAATCGGTTATTCAGGTGGGGTTTATTACTGCTGGAAGGCTATGTCTTGAAAAGATAAAAAGACAAGAAATACCAGGTAGGCAGTGAGACCACTCCCTGCGTCAATTGAGGAAAAGGAAACACGTTGGCTCTTTGAGGGAGCCATGACTCTCCCTCACCAGAGGGTAAGATAGAAGCTAGTGTGGGTTTGGTGGCTATTGTTGCCTCTCAAAAACAATAAGATGTGGCCGGCGCTGACCATGCATGACAGGTGGCTACAGCATGGTGCTGCATTTTAGAGTTGGCTACAGCATGCTGCTGCTATTGAGAAGTGACTACAGCCTGATGCTGCGATTAAGAAATGCAACATCATGATGCTGCAGTTGAAAAATGGCCCAAACATGATGCTGCAATTGAGGAACGCTGCAGCATGATGCTGTACTTGAAGAATGCTACAGCATGATGCTGCAGTTTAAAAATGGCCCCAACATGATGCTGCAATTGAGAAATGACTACAGCATGATGCTGCAAATGACAGGTGGCTACAGCATGATGCTGCGATTGAGAGGCTGCGGCAGCAGGGTCAGGCAGGCAGCCTGCCAGGGCTGTTCTTGGGCAGGTAGGTAGTTTCATCAAATTCTAATAAACAAATACATAGAAACAAATAAGCAAGCAAACAACAAGAGGATCGAGGCAGTAGGAGGGTCATGCAGGCAGCCTGCCAGGGCTGTCCTTGGGCAGATGGGCGCCCCCATCGATTTCTAGTAAACAAACAGAAACAAACAAAAAACAATCAGCTTTAGCAGCAGGGTCAGGCAGGCAGCCTGTAAGGGCATTTTTGCACTCTGCTCATTGTCACTGTCTGAGAACCAAAGCATGAAAGCTATCAGGGCTATTTTGTGGCAGGTGGGCACTTAACAATTAATTGACGCCATTGGAGGATCAAACAGACAAGGTGTTGATGGCTGCTGGTGTGCCAGCTGGGCGCGCATTGTGACCTTTGATATCTGCACATGGCTCCAGACATACGCCTGAAGAGCCTCCAGAGCAGCATTGCAGTTGTTACCATGAGTTTCAGCCATGTGCTCGAGGTACCTTTGTTTGCCCAGCCCCTGTGGGTGCCGCCTTGTCCTGGGCTTATGAAAGAAAAAGAAAAAACTACGGAGGCGGAGAGAACTCTCCCTACATCAGTTGAGGAAAGAGAGACACATTGGCTCAAAGAGCCGTGAGTATCCCTCACCAGAAGATGAGAGGGGAATTGATGTGGATCGGGTGGGTTTCTGGCAGCACGCTGCTTCAGGGCACCTGTGTTGTGATGAGTGTTTTTATTTTCAATGGCATGTCTGGTAGAGGTAAGTTTGTGCGCAAATTGTACAGAGTGGGCATGGAGGTTTCTAGCAAGTGTTTCAGATCTCTGTGAGTCAATCCCTAATTCTTCAAATTGATCAAGGGTGAATTGATCAAGGGTATGAGCAGTGTAGATGGTCCCACCTACACCCAAGAGGAATGGGTGGATAGTAATCTCTGCACCTTGGAGTTGTTTGCAAAGATCACTATGTTGTTGTTCGGAGGCCTCTAGTTGGACATCAAACCTGGTATCTTCACAGTACTTGACTTCTATCAAATGAATGTGGCGGTTTTGGATATTCAATTCATGCTACTCCCCATACTGCGCAGTATCCGTTGTGTGGGGGAGTGGGTGGTCTGTGTAGGTCAATTGGGTGAGGAGTGACCAAGATTGCATCAGGGCGGCTGGAGTTGCGTCTATCTTGAATAGGAACCATGGGTTTGAAGAGGTAGGAAGGTACAGCACACTTAGAGACTTGCTCAGGAACTTGCAAGTCGTGCTGGGCCAAACGGTTTGTGTTGCCCGTATCCAACTGCACAAGATTGGCCCCATAAGAGCCTTTGCTGACCAGTTTCAAAATCATCCTGCAAGCAATATTGTGACGCTCAGTTACCATGTTACGCATGGCGGGGCAATGGCATCTAAAGGGCTTATGTAGAGGTAAGAAGCTTTTTCTTAAGAAGTCATGCTGGGCCCCAAGCAGCAGGAGCAAGCATCCTGGAGAACAACTCAAGTGCATCTGCCGTCTTCACCATAAGCTTAAGCCATGTTGATGCACAAGCAGCCAACACAGTGGTCTTGCTGCCAACCCAATGGTCTTGTGTGCCATAGTATGCAGTGATAGAAAGAAAGCGGGCGTGGACTCTCCTCCTCCTGTTCTGCACTGCCTTGCCCCCAGTAACTCCCCTACCAAAAGAACCTTGCAAGTATAATGTGTATCTGGTGTTTGTGGCCTTTGTCAAGGATTGGAGTGCGTGGCCACTGAATTGAGAGGCTATTTGTTTTGCATTGTGTCTGGTAATGCCCAGCTCAACCAGAGGAGTGATCGTTTATGTCATTATAGCCAGGTGGAGACACCATCAGAGCTGGTCTGGTGATGCATCAGTGATTGCATACGCTGATGGCCTGGTGATGCAGTGCACGCGGCCTCTTGGCTAGCATAGACTGTTCTTTCCTTTTCTTTTCTTTTCAGAGCTGGCCTGGTGATGCAGTGCTTGCGGCCTCTTGGCTAGCATAGACTGTTCTTTTCTTTTCTTTTCAGAGCTGGCCTGGTGATGCGGTGCACGCGGCCTCTTGGCTAGCATAGACTGTTCTTTTCTTTTCTTTTCTTTTCAGAGCTGACCTGGTGATGCAGTGCATGCGGCCTTCTGGCTAACATAGACTTTCTTTTTCTTTTTAGAGCTGGCCTGGTGATGCAGTGATCGCCTACGCCGATGGCCTCACCTGCAGATGGTAGCATGGGAATATTGCATACGTTGGGGCTGGCAACCCTACAGATTCCCATTAGCTCTGTTTCTGGCTTTCTCCTAGGCTATCTGTGTCCAAGTTCAGGTTTGATGGCCCTTTGGTCACACACACTTGCTGGCTCGCTATTTTCAAAAATAGCGTCCTTAACGTCCTTAATGCACGCAACCTCTTGACTAGGCGTAGGCTTTTACTTGTATTTCTATTTGGTACTGTGATGCCCTTTGCAATTGAAGTCATCAGCGCATGAGGGCATTGCATACCTTGGCAAATAGGATCATTGTGTTGGCAGTAAGTGCCCTGAGGCAGCCTTTACGGTAAGTGCCCTACTTACGGTAAGTGCCCAGTGGCAGCAGTACTACTGCCACTTGCAGTAAGTGCCCTGAGGCAGCCCTTGAATCAGCTTGTGGGTGGAATAGGCAGGCGAGCCTGGCTCAGGTTCCCTCACAGAGCATGTTCTAGCACTACCTGTAACCTTGCATGCTCATTTTTGAGTGCCGTGCCATTTTTTTGGCCACGATTGGCTGCGCCTAAAAACAGTCCTTCAGTTTTGCTACACCAGTGTCGGATTCTTGCTTTTCTGGAGTACACAAATTTTGTCACCAATGCTCGCAAGGAGGGCATAAGTCAGTTATGATAAATGTGAAGAACAAGGAGCAGTATTTCATGTTGCTTCTTTTCATTCCCTTGGTTGCCCAGGCTGTGCGATGTGGCTGTGCTCACAAATCCAAGCATGGCTCTCCCAGTGCATGCAGCCCTCATGGTGCTCTGCAACCTGGCAAGCTGGGTCGTAGTGAGTAACAGGTGGGTTAAACTCCTATGCTTATATTAATGATTAAACTGGATGCTTCATCTTTAATTCAGTGCACCAAACACTTTATTTTTTAACTCCAAACGACATGAAAATGGGAGGAAGGAGGATACTGAGCACATCCCAAAAGTGGGCTGCACCAATTAGAAATCCACAAGCTCCTCACAAGTTGATGCAACTTGTCTGTTTCATTCTTGGCTTGTTGATTTTTGTGCCCTCCGCTTTTCATGCTCAGAGCTGCTATTAGAGTCCAGACTGAGACACATATATTATGTACGCTTCCACAACCTTTTCAAAGCCCCCTTCTTTTTATCAAGCAAGGAATGGCCTAGTGGAAGTGTAATGCTCAGCCTTCGGTTCACATAAACTGCCACACATGGTCCCCAACTGCACTCCTGTGTGCAGGCAGACTGCAGGCAGACTGTCACACATGGTCCCCAACTGCACTCCTGTGTGCAGGCAGACTGCAGGCAGACTGTCACACATGGTCCCCAACTGCACTCCTGTGTGCAGGCAGACTGCAGGCAGACTGTCACACATGGTCCCCAACTGCACTCCTGTGTGCAGGCAGACTGCAGGCAGACTGTCACACATGGTCCCCAACTGCACTCCTGTGTGCAGGCAGACTGCAGGCAGACTGTCACACATGGTCCCCAACTGCACTCCTGTGTGCAGGCAGACTGCAGGCAGACTGTCACACATGGTCCCCAACTGCACTCCTGTGTGCAGGCAGACTGCAGGCAGACTGTCACACATGGTCGCCGACTGCACTCCTGTGTGCAGGCAGGCCACAGTGGTGGTGTACATGAACTGATGTAGACTGTTCCTTTCTTGTTTCGTACACACAGGCAGACAGCACTTGCGGTGATCGGGCACTTCACCTCTAGCAGGGCTGGAATTGTTACATGCAAGGTTTGTCATTGGTGAATCAGTCTGGGCTCCATCAAGAGGGCCACTAAGCATGCATGCATTCATCCTCAAGCAGAATACCAGATGTCTAATACAAGAGAGCCACCAAGCATGCACGCATTCATCCTCAAGCAGAATACCAGATGTCTAATACAAGAGAGCCACTAAGCATGCACGCATTCATCCTCAAGCAGAATACCAGATGTCTAATACAAGAGAGCCACTAAGCATGCACGCATTCATCCTCAAGCAGAATACCAGATGTCTAATACAAGAGAGCCACTGAGCATGCACGCATTCGTCCTCAAGCAGAATACCAGATGTCTAATACAAGAGAGCCACTAAGCATGCACGCATTCATCCTCAAGCAGAATACCAGATGTCTAATACAAGAGAGCCACTGAGCATGCACGCAATCATCCTCAAGCAGAATACCAGATGTCTAATACAAGAGAGCCACTAAGCATGCACGCATTCATCCTCAAGCAGAATACCAGATATCTGATACAAGAGAGCCACTGAGCATGCACGCATTCATCCTCAAGCAGAATACCAGATGTCTAGTACAAGAGAGCCACTAAGCATGCACGCATTCATCCTCAAGCAGAATACCAGATGTCTAGTACAAGAGAGCCACTAAGCATGCACGCATTCATCCTCAAGCAGAATACCAGATGTCTAATACAAGAGAGCCACTAAGCATGCACGCATTCATCCTCAAGCAGAATACCAGATGTCTAGTACAAGAGAGCCACTAAGCATGCACGCAATCATCCTCAAGCAGAATACCAGATGTCTAATACAAGAGAGCCACTGAGCATGCAGGTATTCATCCTCAAGCAGAATACCAGATGTCTAATACAAGAGAGCCACTAAGCATGCACGCATTCATCCTCAAGCAGAATACCAGACGTCTAATACAAGAAAGGCGTAATGTGCTGTTGAAGTGCACAAGCTGGCTCCTCTGCACCTTGCTGAGCTTACAAGAGCCCACAAGGTTAAGCACCTAGCCTCCATGGAGTGCCACTGGGGTGGGCTAACCAAATATCTTGCTCATCACAGGAGATAACTTCTCTGCATGGTCATCTTTGCTGCAAAGTAGAGCCAGAAACGCTTTAAGTAATGACGTGCAATGCGTTTGATGGAAAAGGGAAGCAGGACCATGACGCTGTGACACACATTTGTTTTCTTTTTGAGCAAGGAAGCAGGACCATGATGCTGTGATACGCATTTGTTTTCTTTTGGGACAGGGAAGAGGGACCACGATGCTGTGACAGGCTTTTATTTTAATTTTGGGAAGTGAAGAGGGGCCATGCTGCTGTGACAGGCTTTTTTTTTTCATTTGGGACAGGGAAGAGGGACCATGACGCTGTGACACACATTTATTTCCTTTTGGGAAAGTGAAGAGGGACCACGAGCTGTGAGAGGATTTTATTTTCTTTTGGGAAAGGGGAGAGAGGGGACCATGATGCTGTCAGCTCTGAATGAAATATTTGACCCCTCATTACTGCTTCATGCCTGGCTCTGGACTCATAGATTTGCAACAGTACAGCAACACTCCAGAAAATCCATTGTTTACCTTTTACACCTCTTCCGCAGATTAATAAATGCGACCAGTGTGGCTCTCTATGTCTGCCAAGTGGATTTGATATTCCAATCCTTTGAGAAGCATGTCCTTCTTTGTGCCGTAACTGTACTTCCCCCACTGCTCCACTGCCTACAATGTTCTCCTTTCTTTCTCTTTACCTTCTCTCTTGAGGCATCATTGTGCCTCTGACAATACTGTGTGTTGTGATTGTTCCAAAGCCTAAGGCCAAATCTGGGAGAGAGACTCTGTGCGCCATCTTTGTGTGCTAACTCTGCACCATCGCTGTGCCTTTGCCCAGGTTCTGTCGGAGATCCAGACCCCAAAGCATGCGGACCCTGCTGTGGTAGCCGCCGCAGCAGCTCAGCAGGGGGTCTTGCTCACACCTGTACACACGCTCATAGCCCCTGCTCCATTGCAACATCATCATCATCAGCAGCAGCAGCAGCAGCCACAGGTGGACAGGCAGCAGGTCCTGGAGCAGCAGATCAGTGCGCTGCTGGAAAGCATGTTGTCTGGGTGGTATGTGGTGGGCACCAAGGAGGATGCACTACGCCTGTTGGATGCCAAGTCACACTTCAAGCACAGGTCTGTATGCAGGAGAAAGTAACAAAAGTCATTCCTGGCAGGCAAGTTTTGATGCCTCAGAGGGTGCTGGGTATCATGAAAGATGTATTGTGTCTGTAGAACACACACACAAGCATCCTTCCTTGTGAGGGTAAGTGTAAGTACCTGCTGGAACACGGGGAGCAACAGGCAGTTGGTGCTCACAATGCCCATAGTGGGGTTTACAGTGCCCTCAGTAGGCAGCATCCAGGTGGTGCTTATAGTGCCACATTGCTCACAGTGCTCACAGCGGGCAGCAGGCAGGCGCTCCTGGTGGTGCTCCCCTGGGAACGTGTGTGCTATGACGACATGTCTGATAAACGCTGAGTGCTGCCTCAAGCACATATTTGTGTGCCAGAGCATTCCACAGGTCTGCCTTGCCTTCCCAAGGACAACTGGTTTGGTCTTGGGTACGTCGTGGGAGCCTGGGGCATTGCTCTGTGAATGATTCCAATGAGTGGGGCTTCTCATGATGCTCTATGTGTGATTTATTTATTTTGGCAGGGGCCATGCCTGGAAATCTTCGCACAACTGCCAGTGGCTGATGTCCCACGAGCTGTACCTCACTTGATTCTTCATGTGGTCTGTTGCCGTTGCAGAGTGAGCCTAGTGACACACGCTGGCGAGATCTTCCGGGCAGATGGGGAGATTTTGGCAAAGAGGCCGTCAGCATGGGACCCGTCTAGGGCCACTGACGGTACCTACACCCCTGGCCCTTATGATCTGAAGGCGGAGCCTCAGCATCATGGACATGGCAGTGGCAATGAAGGTGGTGATGGCAGAGGCGGTGATGCTGGTAGAGGCGGTGATGCAGCAGCAGATGCTGGTGCTGGCTCTTCATCTCATGCCAAGCATGACGCAGGCAAGCGCCGAGCAGCAGCAGCAGCAGCAGCTGCTGCTGCAGAAAAAGCTGCAGCAAAAAAGACACAGGAAGAGCAGGAGCTGCAGGCAAGGCAGGCAGCCCAGGAGCTGAAGGCTCTGCAGGAGGAGCTGCAACAAATGCAGGGCAGGTAGGGTGTGGTGTGCATCAGGCTGAACCAAAGGGGGTGCTTTTTCCATATGTTGCAAAGCTCATTCTGTGTCAGCAGGACAACTAGGACTGAAAGAAAAGAGAAGAAAAGAAAATAAAAGTACATAGGCAGAGGAAACCCTCCCTACATCAGTTTAGGAAAAGGAGACACATTGGCTCAGCAGAGCCACTGACATCATTGTAGGTAAATGATAGGTGCCATCGTCCTTAACTGCCAGTGATGCAGGGAGAATTCTCTCTACCTGCGTAATCATTCTTTCCTTTCTTTTCTTTCTGGTCATCGTCCTTATTCACAATCTTGCAATGAACATTGTTTCCTTTCTTGGTAATCACACCTCTTTTTGGCCTAGGTATTTGATATTATCCCGCGCAGTCCTTAGTCCCAGATGCTTGCAGCAGCTGCAGACCCATGCTGGTGTGCTCTGCCCCATTGACTACTTTCTCTTGTTGTGCTCAATTCCCTCTTCAGCTTATCTGTAGCTCTTGCTTATCCTTGTCTTGGGGAGTATGAATTGGGGCAAAGGTAGGTGAAGCATTGGTTAGAAATTTTAACCAGGGTGCTGCTTTGGACTGGATTTTCAAGCACTTATCAAAATCTAGCTGACCAGGGATATGATGCTTGAGAAAGGATACATATGGGGGAAATGCCTGTACAAGAAGGAAAAGAAATGCATGCATTTCACGGTCAAAGCAGTACTTTTGGCACAGCCACAGCTCTAGAGGCGCTGTAAGAACTGGGCAAGAATCTTGGCAAGTTTGCGAAGAATGGGTGTATGGCTATAATGGCTGCGTCACTGCTGCTCCCAGAAGATGCCACTGGTACCAACAAAAGGCACTTGTCTTCCAGAGTGCGTGAAATGCTTATTAGACGGTGTTGGAAGTCAAGCTCAAATAATGCTGTCCATTTTCCAGCACGCATGTAGCCTGGGACCAACGATCCACACCATTTGCAATGAAACCAATTTTTTGTGATCCCTGGCACACAGCCCCACCGCGTAGCAGCTTTTGGGCATGATACAAGCTGCAAGCAAACAATCTTCAAACATCCTAGATGCTATACTCACGTATCTACAAATATTTGAGTTTACCAAATGTCTCTTGTTAAACAGCACGGAAACACTGCGTCCAGCGCGTCTGCCTCACTGCTTTCCTTGCACGAGGCTGCAAGTCTAAAGGGCCACTTACTCTGAACCCTCAGTACTACATCCTTGCCCCTTTCCCTGCGCAAGGCTGCAAATCAAATTGCTACACCTGAGCCCTATACCCTACACCCTACACCCTAACCCCTTTGCCTGCGCAGGCTGCGGGTCTTGCAGGTGAAGTTAAACACTAAACGCTAAACCCTTTTGCCTACGCAGGCTGCAGGTCATGGAGAAGCAGCAGAAACAGTGCGTCTCTGCTCTACAGCACCTTCGCACACAACATGCAGCTGCGCTACGCACTGTGTCCCTCGCAAAGACTCGCTGCAATGCTGCAGTGGCTCAGCAGACAGCGCGCAAGGAGCAGGTGCGCAAGCAACAATCCATGCTCCTCTCATTTTGAACAAGCTGTGATCCAATAAGAGGCGTCAATAAGAGGCTGCTGTACCACAGCACGGTGCTGTGGTACAGCAGCCTGTATGTCGCTGCAGTGGAACAGCATCCTATATACAAGGAGCAAGTGTGCGCAGAGAGCAGGTATGCGTAGGGAGCAGGTGTGCACAGGGAGCAGGCGTGCACAAGTGTGCGCAGGGAGCAGGTGTGCACTGAGAGCAGGGATCCATGCTTGCGTTTTTCTCAAGGAGCAGTGGTCCAAAGGGCAGCAAAAATCACGCAAGGATTACTGTGCTCAGGCAATGGTCATGCAGCTGCACACAGCGTCCTTTCCAAAGCTTTTCTGCAAATCTACGTTGGCACAGCAATGATTGGCAGAGCAAATAACTTATAATGTCACAACACACAAGCAGCACACCAAAAAGCACACTACATGTGGTCACAATACTTAAGCAGCACAGCAAACAACACACTACCAAGTGGCACAACACACGAGCGGCGGAGCAAACAGCACATTACAATGGCACGACACACATCGGCACAGCAAAGAGCACATTACAAAATGTCATAAAACACAAGGGTGACAGCAAACAGCACAATACAGAATATCACAACACACAAGAGGCACAGCAAACAGCGCATGGATCAGGCGTGCAAGCAGATATTCATACTTCTCCCATCTTTGCCAAATTCAGGTCAGAATTAGATGCTCTTATTCAGCCTGAAAATGCACTTTCCGTGCCTTCTGTTGATCCTAGTTCCTTGAGGCTCAGTGCAAGGGCGCAATGCCTAGCTAGAACCCCCTATATTTACTCACAACGACAGTACCGGCTATGAAAAAAAACATGCATGCAAAAGAATGATCGTGGCTGTGATAAAGAAAATGCATAAAAAGGACAATCACAGAGACGAGTCAGAAATAAGGTGCTATTGAACTTGAGGAATATGAAGCTGGCTATTATAAGAAAGGGACAGAGAGCAAAGGGCATTATGGCTTTTGATAGCACATGCGTGCAGCTGCGCAGCTACCCTCCAAAAGACTGGCGACTCGGAGCGTCTTTGCTGTTTTCCTTTTTGAGCCATGCATACAGGCTCAGTCCCAGATCAAGGCAATCAAACACAAGATCTCTGAGTTGGACTGCCAGGTGCAGCAGCTCAATCAGGCTTGCAAAGCTTGCTCTGCGGCATATAGAGAGCAGCACGAGGTGCTGCTCAAGGTTGAAGAAGCTGCAGGTGGGATCTATATAATTCAACGGCACGTCAAAACAGTGATGCTTAAGAAATTTACTCCTGGAGTGCCTCGGCAGCATTTGTGTAGGTGTTGATTGCTCCGTCCCCATCTTGAATTGCATGAGAGATATAGCTGATAGAAGCATATTGTTCATAGATACCAAGGAGCCAAGTGCTTCTTGCAAACCTCCAGATCCCCACTAGCCTTTCATTTTTCTGCTTTGTGGTGGAGAGAAATTACGGCTCTTTTGAGCCAATGTGTCTCCTTTTCCTTAATTGATATAGGGAGAGTTTCATCTGCCTGCATAGTTTTTCTTTTCTTTTCTCTTCTTTTCATTTATTTTAAGACAGTACTTGACACGTCTCTCTGCAAAGTCTTGCTTCCATGCAAAAAGCTCATTCAAAGCACACTCGTATTGAAGCTGCATGGCACACGGTTTAGCTTGTTTGGATTGGAATCACGCTTACATTGCTACATTACGGCAACATCGTGATGTGCCATGCAGGTGTGCACTCAAGAGCCGCAGCTGCTTGCAATTCTGGCTTGGATCTCACAAAGGCTGAGCAGGATCTACACCTGGTCAAGGCGCAAACTGCAGAGGTATGAAAAGCTGTGGAAAAGACCGAGCAGGTTATACACATAATTAAGGCGAAAACTGCAGAACTGCAGAGGTATGATGAAAGGTTGTGATGCCCTTATATGATTATCCATTGATTCTTGCACCTCTGGGATCTTAACTGCTTCCACGTGTTACCCTTAGGCACGCCAATGAAAACAAGGATACTTCTAACAGCCAGGTTCTGGAGCTGGGTGCTTCTAGTTGCCTTCCAGATTTCCACCAGCCCTTAAAATTCTTGAGGTTTGTGGTGGAGGCAACTTACGGCTCTTTTGAGCCAGTGTGTTTCAAAGGAAGTTCCTTATCCTTCATTGGCGTAGGGAGACTTTTCTATGCCTATGTAGCTTTCTTTTTTCTTTTTTCCCCTTCTTAAGCCCAAAATTGGATGGCACTACACGCTTTGAGGTCAAGTGTATTGACGCATGATTTGCAACAAAGAGAAGAGAAAGTTGCATGTGTTATGCTTTGTACAATCATCCATCGGGCTATTCCAATTTGTTGGAGGGGATTCACAACTCTTCTGAGCCAATGTGTCTCCTTTCCCTTATTTGATGTAGGGAGGATTTCCTCTGCCTACGTAGTTTTTCTTTTCTTTTCTTTCTTTCCAACCTTGTTGATGATAACATTGCCCTTGGCCTACAAAATTGTTTCTCCTATTTCTTTATTCACCAAAGTGAAGCCTCATTATCCGTCTGGACTGTGCATGCAGGCTATGAAGTGTGCATCCAAAGCGCAGATGGCTGCACGCAAGTCTGGCAGCGCTTTGAAGGCACTGGAGGCAGAAAAGCAGCGTCTGGGGCAGCGCGACTTCAAGGCAGAGGCAAGGAAATTGCAGAGGCAGGAGCAGGCAGCTGCAGAGAAGGTGGGGAGGTGGCTCTCTATTGCATTACATGGTTGAAATCATTGTTTTCAAAGCATCGATTATGGGCCGGTGTAACTTCAAGGCAGAGGCATGAGACCTGCAGAGGCAGGAGCAAGCTCGGATTCACAAAGGCTGAGGAGGCAAGGCGATGGACCCTTCCGCAGTGTGTGTTTGTGGGATCATGCTCAATGACATTAATGGCATGCCATTTGTGCTGATGCTTTTCATGCAAGCCACCAGTTTCCATATTTACTTGGCTTGATTGTGGACCCCAGATCCAACCATATGGAAATTGTGGCAACTCATTTTCACGAGCATGCGCAGGTGGCTGCTGAAAGCCAGAAGGTGAAGGAACTGAAATTTGAGATGGCGATCTTATCCAACCAGCTCTCTGATCTTAAGTGAGTGACTGGAGTGCCTGTCATTACACTGCATGCTTCCATTGGTCGGCATCAATTGCAGTTGCACTCGTCTTTCAAGCTTCTTCCATCAATCAGGAGGATCTTTGGAGTTCCAAAGTTTAAATTATCCCAAGCTGTGGATGCTCTTCATAACCACCATTGCTGATCAGACAGTACATGGTCACATCTGTTTCCAGGCAGGGGAGGAATTCAATTTGTGGCCCTAATGAATTAATCCCTTCCGATACCTCATCTATAAGCTCAGCATCACAGCCAAAAAAAGAAAAAAAGAAAAGTCTACGCAGGCCAAAGGCCGCGTGCATTAAGGAAAGGTCCCTTAACTAGCAGGCTAGAAAGGGTCTCACCAAGGGTCCCTCAAAACTACACTAGCTACAGCTAGCCTAGGAGAGGGAAGAAACAGAACTAATGAGGATCGGGCAGGTTGTCAGCAGTGCCCCAAGACGCCCGGACTCTCCTTCTCGCATCACAGCCAACTGAAGCCTGTGCGTGTCATATGCTGCTCATTGACTTGCCTCGTGTGTCTGGTTGCATGCGAGCCCTCAAAGAGCTTGCCAATTAGGGAGCATTCCTTTGATGTACGTGGCCTTTTTGGCTTGCACATCTTTTTGTTTTCTTACAGGAGCTCCATCCAGCCCTCCATGGCTGCAGTGGATGCCCTGAAAACTGGACTTTCTGCAACCCGGAAGCATGTGACAGCTTGCATGCAGCAGCTTCGTTCCAAGAAGGAGCAGCTCGCAGATGCGCAGCATCAGCTCTCGGATCTGATGGCAAAGCATGGTGCGGTCTGAAGTGCTTCAGGAGCCAGCGCAGCAGCACCTCTCTGATGTTAGTGGCAAGCTTGCAAGCAAGGATTGCGCAATCCTTAAGGCATAGTGCAGCATAAGTGCGTATCGTTATAAAGACATTAGATTCAAGTTGGAAGGCTGCCAAGGCAGTGAAGCACAGCCTTTGTGTGATCTTTTGCAGCTAAGAATGGCGCGGCCTGAGGTGTGCTTCTGCACCTCTTCACCAGGCGGCATGTAATGCGTATAGATCCAGTAAAGATCCAGTACAATGTGCTAAATGCATTCAGTGCAACTATGCTAGGTCTCTCTATTATCTTACGCTCTGCCAAGATAGCATAGTTTCAGCAGGCATCAGCAAATTTTGCATTTGCCAGGGTGGGCATGTGACAATTAATGCCTGTGCCGGAATGGCATGTGCGGTTCCTCCCATCAGCTATGCCTTTGCCAGAGTGGGCCTGACAGAGTTGACTTTCCAGCTCAGGAATCTATCAGCCAAAAATGCAATTTTCCATTTAAAATGCAATTGTCCACTCAAAAATGCAATTTCCCACCATTCAAGGCAGCCCATTCAAGGTAATGCATTCACAGGCAATCCACTCAAATGCAACAACCCACTCAAAAGCACAAAGGCAGCTTTTGGACTGTGCTTCCTGACTGGTATGAATGCAGCAAGTCATCAGAAGCCCCAGGTAGTACTTGTAGCACTTCAAGACCTGATTGGCAATGCCAAGTCTTAAGCACCTGCATTTGTGTGATGACCGCAGGCATGGCTTGCAGGGGTGGCTTTGAAAGCAGTAAGACACAGGAAGAGCAAGGCAGCCTGGCGCTACCTGGTCAGTGCAATGTACAATTTGATGGTGTGCACGAATTTGCACGTGTAGATGTGCACATGAGAAAGACTGCACGCATGCCACAGTGTGCATTGCAATTTTTACCTTCCTATCGAGACCAAAGCATACAAAGCACATGCACTCAGTTTGAAGACGCATTCCGTTCAATCACCTTGGTGTTTCACACCACAGATCCCATGCAAAATGTCGATGCAGCAAGAAGACTGCATGCATCCTATTTCAAATTCTTCGCGTAGTCTGGGTCTTTAAGATCCATACTGCAGTGTCGAATTGCCCTTGCCCATCTTGTAGCATACCTGTTGCAAGCAGGAGACAAGCTCCAACGGACAACCAAGGACAAGCAAGAGAAAGAAGAGGAGGATGAAAGGAGCCAGGGCCTTTGCTTTCCCCGGCGGCAGCAGCAGCGGCAGCAGCGGCGGCGGCGTCATGGTGGCAAGAAGAGGCGGCGCTTGATGCAAGCACCGTCTCCCTCACCCGACTCCACACAGCCCGCCAAAAAGCAGCATCGCTTCCTTGGGTCAGCCACCACAGATGCACCTCTGCCTCCGATGCAGCCTCGTCAGTCTCATGAGGAGCAGGGCCAGCCAGGCAGGAAATTGCACAGGCACACAAGCAAGATCACACCCCCTCACGTTAGCATCAGCACCAGCAGCAGCAGCAGCAGCAGCAGCAGCAGGCGCAGTAGCAGGGATAACAGCAGCTGCGATGAGCGACAGAGCAAGGATGCAAGCACAGGCTCACTGATGCCGTTTGTGTGTGCAGCAAAAGGGAGGGTGCAGGTCCGCTCTGAGCTAGAGGAAGCAACAAACACCATTGTCCAGCGGCCGGAGGGTGAATCTGTACCACACCAAAGTATGCAGCAGCAGCACCATCAACAACAAGAGCATCGATCTCCAGCTTGCCCAATCACCTGGAATGACAAGGATGGAGGTGGCAATGTTGTCAGCCCCCAAAGGGCTCAAAGAGGTAGGTCCAGGGGCAGGCACGAGCAGCCTGGAAGAGGAGAAGGGGACAATCCGTGCAAAGTGATCAATGATTCTGATCTAAAAAGTGCCATTGGTGAAGAGGAGGTTGCTGCAGCAAGCATGGATGCTAGCCAGGGTAAGAAGGCAGAGCGAGAGAAGGGGGAAGATGAGGAAGCCAGGGGTGAGGGTGAGTCAGATCATGGTGCAGGCAGCTCAGCTAGGGTTGCTTACAGGAAGATGCAGGAACAGTCAGTGGGAGCACTGGGCATGGCCAAAGTACCAGATATGGAGGGGGCGGCAGGAGAGGGGAGCGCTGCAGCTGGACGGAGCTCAGACAAGGTCGTGAGCACAGGTGGCAAGGCAGGGAAGAGGGGGGTTGCAGGTTCCAAACAGGGCGTTGTGGAGGGCAGCCGTGCAGGAGAGGGGATGAGGGGGAGGGGCGAGGAGAATCTGTGGCAGGGAAGGCGAGGGCGGAGACAGGGCTCTGAGGATGGCGGGCTGGGGCAGGCAAATCTTGCAGGAACCAGGGGTCGGGGATGGGATGGGAAAGGGAAGAGGGGCCAGAAACAAGGGAGACTGGGGGAGGACATTCAATTGTGGGTAACAGAAGAAGGTTGTGCTTTGAAGGCACTGGAGGAGGAGTTGGCTGTGCTGCAGGCCTCCATTGATGCAGCTGCCCTGGAGGTGGGTGATGGCTGTGAATTGGTGAGACCCTTGCTAGCCCTCTAGTCAGGGTTCCCTAAACTTTCCTTAAATGCACACGGCCTTTTGGCTGGCATAGACATTTCTTTTCTTTTCTTTGGCAGCTGAGATTGCTGTACCTCCATCAATGACATGAACGCAGTGGTCATGCTTTGATGCCTCCATTCATGCAGATTCTTGCCCTGGAAGTGGGTGGTGGCTGTGATTGCCGTGCTTCAATTGATGACATGAATGCTGTATCATGCTTTGATGCCTCCATTTCCGCAGTTGCCCTGGGAGTTGGTGGTTGCTGTAACAACTGTGTGTGTGAGTGTGTGTGTGTATGTGGGTAGATTTTTCTGGTGAAGGGCGCTTGTGAAGCTCCGGGCCAATTTGTTTCTTTTGATTCTTGATCCATGTTAGTCACTTAGGACTTCATGCACATGGCCTATTGGCTGGCGTAGCCTTCTTCTTCCTTTTTCTTTTCTTTTCTTTTCTAAAGAAAAAGAAAAAAATCATGTAGGCAGTGAGAACACTCCCTACATCAATTAAGCAAAAAGAGACACTTTGGTTCACTTATTATCTTTTCTTTCCTTTACTTGTTGAAGGATGCCTTGCAATGCTTGCTCAGAAAAGAAAAGAATTACATAGATAGTGAGAACACTTCCTAGAGAGACACATTGGCTCAAAGAGCCGGGAGTTTCCTTTACCCGAGGCCTATTCAGTTTTATTGTTACCTTCTTTTTCAAGATTGATTGATCATTGATGAAATGAAAATGTTGCATCCTCGATGAATGAAAGAAAGGAGGGAGATTAAGAAGGAGGGGAGCAACAAACTGGCAACACACTGAGTGAGCACAGGCACAACGAGAATGGTATGATAAAAAAGGGCACGTATGATCCAACAAAGTGTGAATCTATCAGCTTCAATACATCACAAATGGGCAAGAAGTAAAGGCCGGGCCATTGGGGCTCATTTTCTCTGAAAGTGAGAGCACAATAACTTGTATGCTTCTAAGCATCACTTTCTCCTGCTTTATCATGTAGGAGGACCTTGCTGCACTGTGCCGGCTGGGCCAAGTGCGTGGCCTGCTCTGCGATGCCGAGGCGCAGCAGGCAAGTACACTGTTCTGTGATACTCAGCCAGGCAAGTACGCATCGCTATGTACTGCTGAGGCAGGCAAGTACACACCGCTATGTACTGCTCAGCCAGGCAAGTACACACCACAATGTACTTTTGAGGCAGGCAAGTACGCAGGACAGGATAGGATAGGGTTACATAGCTGTACCTGCCTACAAGTGCAGCTTAGCTGAAGCAACAAGGTGCAACTGCGCAGCTATATGATGCTGAAGCAGGCAGGCACACTGAGATGCGTGCTGCAAGTACACAGACATGTATTGGATGCCTGCAAGCTGCTCAACTTGCTGCCTGCTGCGTCTGTGTTCTGGCCTGCCTCAGCACCACTGGCACCTGTGGCGTCTGTGTTCTGGCCTGCCGCAGCACCACTGGCGTCTGTGTTCTGGCCTGCCTCAGCACCATGGCATGTGGCACTGACGCAGCAGGCAGCAAGTAGAGCAGCGCAGCAGGTGCACAAAGGCGCTGCAGGCAGCGTACCATTGCTACATAGTTTGTGCAGCTCTGTGAGCACCTCAAAAAGGGCAGCAGATCCCTGGACACCTGATGAGAACACGACTCTGTGCCCTGTCCAACTTTACTCAGCACATTGCGCCTATCATCATTGCGATGTGATCATTGTGCCAAGCAAAGTGTGCACATGACAACCTTCCCAAGGGAAGAAATATGAATTACAACAGTAATCTAAAGCAACTTGCTCTGTTCAAAGGCTGTCCTAGTGTGGAGCCCTAGAAATTTCAGCCTCGTGCCTTTGGGCAATACGCTTTTCAACAAACAGGCTGAAGTTGAGAGGGAGCGAGATGGCTTGGTAAATGAGCGCTTCCAGCAGCTGTCCAGCGCTCTGGGGACTATCAACACCAAGCTTTCTGAGGTCTACCGCTTCCTCTCTGGTTTGTTTGCGTGTGTCTGCGTGTGTGTGTGTTTTGTGTGTGTGTGTGTGTGTGTGTGTGTCTGCATGCGTGTGTGTGTGTTGTGTGTGTCTGCATGTGTGTGTGTGTTGTGTGTGTCTGCATGCGTGTGTGTGTTGTGTGTGTGTCTGCATGTGTGTGTGTGTTGTGTGTGTCTGCATGCGTGTGTGTGTACGATGAGAAGTGAACGTTGGCAGTTGGCAGTTGGGTTCTTGGAGTGTCTGCATAGGGGTATTATTTTGTGCAGAATTGTTAAGCAGTGAACTATGAGCAGCAATTCAAGCAGAGTTTTTTTTGTTGTATTAACTGGTCATTTGTCGGTGGGCACCTATCTTTGGGCGTGCGCGTGCGCGTGCACTTACAAATTGATTTGTTACTTTTAAAATGATTTTGTCAGACTGCTCAGCTTGTCTCTTGCTTGTTCCTGTTTTTATTTTTTATTCACAAGATAGCTCCTTGCTATCTATGGCTACATACTCCCAATTCCAACACAGAGCAGCGCATACTCTAATTTCTTGCAAATGTTCTTGCAATTACACACAAAGCTCTCACAAAATCAAATTTCTTATTTGAGCTTCAGGAAACCAGGGAGATGCTTACTGTAGCTACACACTGGAGAGGCGCCTCCTTTTTGCACATGGCATTACGCTCAACATCAGGTGAGTTGTTTGGGGCACATTACCGCGTTTCCAGCGGTCTGTTGCTAAGGATGGGTCCATGGTGAAGGTGCTGATCATAGAAAAATGACCGTTATGTTGCAATGCCCATACACATGGCTACACTGTGCTACATGATACACATTTGGGCACAACACTCGCGCAAAATGCCCATGATCTGATCAGAGCATGAAACTTACGCTATTGTCTTGTGATGCTTTTTTGAAGCCCTCCAGAACATGTATATGCTTTTCAAAGCTACGCACTTTGCTGCAATCCGCCCCCACAGGCCTGACCAGCATCGTTGGAGGAGCTTTGCTTCCCTTTCTGGTGGGCAGCAAGCATTGGCCACCCTGTCCCTATTCTTTGCACTTCAGGTAGCAGGCTGTGTGTGCGTGCCCATCAATTCATCTGCATCAAGCTCATCCACAATGCCTGCCTAAGTGATCATAGGTTCCCAGAGAGCATCCATTTGCAAAAGTCAGCCGTGTTTGACATCCAAGGCTACCATGTGCTCTTCACAAAAAAGGAAAAAGTAAAATAAAGAATTAAGGAAGAAAAAAGGTGAAATCTAATGAAACAAAATCCACTACACCGACGGAACCAAGTATGGACCCAAAGAAAAAGAAAAAGAAAAGTCTACGCAAGCCAGGTAGACTGTCGACCCATACATTAATAAGGAAAAAGGTACCTAGGATCAAGGCATTGTGTTTTTCCTTCATCAAGAGAAAAGAGAAAGAGAGGTCAATGTGGATCAGGAGTGTTAGTAGCAGTACCTCACGCTTGACTTAAATGACGAGAATTGGAAGAGGCCCTCTCAAGCTCTTTACATACTTGTTTGCAAGTATGCTACATGTCAATTAATTGATGTTGGGAGAGTTTCCCTCTGCCTACGTAGTTTTCTTTTCAATTCACATGCCATTTGAGGTCCAAGCCCTAGTCATGATCCATCCAGATGTTGCTGTAGGTTAGCACAAGAGCAGACTTTTCAAAAATCTCAAAAGGCAAAAGTGCATGCTGTAAAACATAAGGGTGCATGTCATGAGCACCTAAGGTAAAAACAAAAACTACGCAGGGCCTACGTCGTAGGCAGTGAAAACACTCTCCACATCAATTAAGGAAAGAGAGAGAGAGATTTAATTGCTCTGCATTAAACTTTGCCCTAGAAAATATCAGGTCAGATTTCATTACAAACCATGTCCTTGTATGCTCCCATTCTATGTTCTCTGCTCCTGTTTGTTTAACGCTCCTGTTATGGGGGTGATCTGCCCCGACACTTTCCCTTTAAAAGTTCCTCTGTTCACCACCTGTACACCACAGGCTGCCATGCCCAGCCCCTTCTACTTTTTTGACGAGGTAGATGCTGCCCTAGACACCATGAACGCCGCACGCGTTGCAGAGTACATGGCCATGGGTGGTCTGTGCATTAACACCCAGCCCAATCGCAGCACCCAATCCCCTTCTGCGTTCACTCCTGACACCAGAGCCACAGAAATCAATAAATTTGCCGCTCTGCCAGGCACAGCAGCAAATGAAGCTGGTGCAGAGATGTGGGCTGCTGCTGCTGGAGTGGGAGACTGCTTCCAAGGGGCAAGGCCAGAGGGGTCACTGCAGGCATACATACAACAGCAACATCTACAGCAGCGGCAGAAGCAAGCCCACGTTACACGAGGACAAGGGCCACAGTTTATAGTAGTGAGCCACAGGCCCCAGGTGTTTGAAAGAGCATCATGCCTAGTAGGAGTGTATAGCAAGGAGGGGGGCTCTTCTAGTGCAGTGTTGGCACGTTTGTAGTGGTCGGAGGTTGGATTGAATGCTGCAGAGCCAATACAGCTTGATTTTTACGCTGAGGTTCTTATTTGCCTTCTATTGGTAGATTCACAGTGCTGAAATCCATTACATTCTGGCATCATGGCCAAACATGGACGGCCAGGAGCACATTGAAGGTTCACAAAAATTGAACCTCAATACCATTGAATTGATCATGATAAATGCTGTCTTGTTTGCCAACCCAATGGGCATCGACTGCTTAAATTCCATTATGATGCTATGCTATGCAAATAATCACTGTGCATTTGCTAGGAATTGCACTTATTTTGAGATTTTTGGAAATGCCTGCATGCACATATATTCACGCAAAGGAGTTAGTCTATTTCTAAGAAGTCAGGGGCCTCGTGATGATACATCTTTGATGTCTAGGCATACCACTTTGTAAAGAGATCATAGATAGGCACATTTATTTTTCTGAGTTGGCTCAGGGCCAGTTGCAGAAGTCCTCTCCTTGATCTCCCAGTCCAACATGAAAAGGTTAGTAAGTGAAAGCTTGTTTGAGCAACAGAAATTAAACACGATGCAGCTTTTCAAATGGTTGTCAAGCAAGATCAGCGTCACACACACATCACCAAAATGGGAGCACATGTGAACATGGATTTCCACATCCTGGGTGACCAACAATCATACTACAAAAGGCAAGGTTTGGGATTCTGGGATTGCCGTTCACTGCTGCACTCCCTCACGATGCAGCACAGCACATATACCTTCACACACAAGAAATACTCAGCTTCAGTACTTTTTTGTCAGGCCTGCTCCCCAAAACCCTCCCCCAGGGCATGAGGAAGGCAACTATCGTCTGCTCGGATAACGGCTGAGAAGAGTTGCCAGGTAATGTCAAATCCAGGAAGAACCTACATCTCCAGTGGAGTCAAAGTGTCCTCCAAATGTAACGATGGAGAAAATAACCCTCATTGAAGGCTACAATCTGGAGTTCAAGAATTGACTGGAGTCATGGTTGGCTCCAAAACTTTTGGCGAAGGCGCCTTCCCAGATTGATTGTGTTAAGTTTAACCAGCTGTGCAGGCTCCAAGCGCCCCTTCCACTGGACTAGGGATCCGAGAGGGTGTGAAAAACCTGTAGCTGTAATTGCAAGAGGTACCACGCAAGAGGTGCTCCTGCAATCAGCTTACGAGGCAAAACGTCCCAGCAAACAACAAGAGCGAGCGGGAACCTGAGGTGTAAATGTCCCTTGTTAATTCAAAGATCTTAATTGATTGTGGATCCTGACGCTGCTGTTCCCCCTTGGTTTACCCTGCCCTGTTGGGCATGCACCCGCATCGGACGACATCGGAGAGCAAGTTGAATGATAAATTTCATTTACATTGAATTTTCCATTGTAATTTGGCCCCCCCCCCTCTCCACTCCTCGGCACCCCTCCGAATTTAGGCTTACAGTGTCCCTTGTATCGACCCTAATTAATTTTACCGCCACAAGTGACCCGGGGGAGGCGGTGAGAAGCAGCAGGTGCGCAGTGCTCAATTGGTGCGTGCATCTTGGTGCCTGTACGCTTGCATGCGCACACACACGCACATCCTGTTGTTGTCAGGGCAGTAGATGTTCTGCAACTGCTTTTTGTCAGGAATGAAGACACTGGGTGCAATGCAGAAAGCTGTCCATGCATTGTGGGACGGCTGTTGTGTGTCCATGTGCGCAAGCACCTGGTGCTGACCTGCAAAGCAGGTGGCTCTTGAGTCTCTTGAGAGGTGTCTTGTTGTGGTGCTCACACAAGCAGGAGCAGGTGGAATAACCTGGTTTGGAGACGGGTGCATGCATTGCTGTGAGACGGCCCACCCTTCTTTTCCTCTGCTGGTATACCAGCACACCTTTCCCCCTGATGCTCAAGTTGTACTTTACTTCACACACACTCTGCAGCAGCCATGGTGCTCAAGACTACCCTGTGCCGCTTCAGCGGGCTGAGGATCTACCCGGGCAGGGGAGTCCTGTTCGTGCGCACGGATAGCCAGCAGTACCTGTTCCTGAGCAAGAAGACCCGTAAAATGTACATCAACCGCAAGCGCCCAGCCAAGCTCGCGTGGACCACCCTGTACAGGAAGCAGCACAAGAAGGACCAGGTCCGTTGGGTCGCACGAATGTGTGCGCGTGCAAATGGTCATACGCGGGGGGCCTGCCAAGGCAGCAGCAGGGTAAAGCGGTCAGGGTGTGTAGCACCGGGGAGCATCGCGGGAAGGGAGGAGGAGCGGCGGCAGGCAGAGAGGCTGCAACGCAGAGCAGCAATGTGTGTTGGCAAAGCACACACTTTCCATGACAGGTGTCTTAAGGAGCCACCATACCAGCAGAATCTTTCATCAAGTGTGCTAGATGCAGCCAGTCATACAATGTAAGAGAAAGGACCGCGTACATAGCTGGGCATGCTGCGCGCAAGATGTCGGAGGCGTGGTGGCGCTCTGGCACGTTGCGCACACTGCGCTCTCATGGGCATGCTGCTGCAACAAAGTGACAAGGGACTTCATTTCCAGGATCAGAGCAGGGTGTGCAAAGCGCTCTTTCACTGCAGACCCTGCCCAGGTGCACCAAGCCACCATTCATGACAGCACCAACCACCACGAGTGCATCATGCTCAGCCGTTTGTTAGGCATGCCACGTCAGAGCAGTGCAGATGCATGGCAGGCCACCAAGGAGTATTTCTCCATGAGTGCATGGAGGATTGATTGAGCAGATTCATCTCTACCTTCTTGCCAGAAACTCTGGTCATTTTCATGCGCATGCAAGAGAATTGTTGAGCTGGGGCTGTGAAGTTGTGTGTAAGGTAACCACCTCTCAAGCACTCACCAGCCAAGTCAGGTACCCTTACATTGGACGTCTGCAATTTATAATGGAGGGGGGGCTTAAATACAGACAGAGGCCCTTTTTCCCCTTTTTATGGCTCCTGAGGTGGAATCTGTATCCAGCAGCCGCAGCTGCTGATTATTAAAAAGGAGTTGCATAGTACCCTTGCCCCCCCCCCCTCACCCCTGACCAACATCCCTCGTTCCTGACTTGTTTTGCTCCTGCACATCAACTGTCCCATGCACAGGTGACTGAGGTGACCCGCAGGAAGAAGCGCTCCACCAACAAGAGCGCCCCCCGCTCCATCGCCGGTGTGTCCATGGAGGTGATCAACAAGCGCAGGTGGGTGCACGAGATGGTTCATGTCAGTGGCTTGGGCGGTTGCAGATGAATGCTGTGTGCCATGCACCAAATTAGCTAGCTATCCAACTGCCATGGACCAGTATTCAGCAGGACGCTTGCTGAGCAGCCTCCTCCACTGCGAGGCTGATATGCTCTGTGCCTTTTAAAATATTCTGGGTCTTCCTCTTCTACATGAGCGGCTTTCTTCAGTGACTGCAGACTTCTTGTACTTGGCCACCAGAAGGGGTCTGGCAGCATGGTTACCAGTCTTTAGCAACTGAGAATGATCAGGGAGGCTGGGGTTGCAAAACACAGACACTATTCATATTTAGCTGATATAGCGACCTCTGTACATGTGTTATCTTAACAGAATGGCCCATTTTGAAAAAAAGGAAAGGGAAGGAAAGGGCATAGCTGTACCTGCACACAAGGGCAGCTTTGCTGAAGCAAGAAGGCGCCTGTAACCTTGACCATCCTACAAGCAGTCAAAAACAGTTGTGAACTCGCGAAAAAAATCTCACGTTTTGTTCACAGATTCGTTCCATCAAATATGTACATCATGATGCCGAGCTTGTGCTAACCAAGATAGCAGATGAAGCAGATGAAATAAAAACCTGGTCTTAGTTTCTTGGATAGGCAACGAGTGCCCTCACAGCTGCTGTCTTGGCTTGCTTTATGTCACATGTACAGTGCTCAGGCTAACAGGTTTACAGGAAGAAGCTATCTTTCGGTCAAGCCGCATGGTTGCTAGGTCTGTATCCACATGTAAGGTGTTCAGCATGCGCTCCGCAAACAGTGACGCCCTGCTTGTTTGGCTTGTTTTGCCTCTGGGAATGTGTCCAGACAGATGACTGATCAAAAGGGTCCCCACGCTTGTATTAGCAGGCCTCGAGGTGATCATGTGTGATCCCCTTCCCTCTTGTGCGGGCAAGAGCAGCTTGCCAGGCCTCCATGGGTGTGCTCAGCAGTGCTCTGCATGCACTCTGTGAACGGTGATGCCCGGCTTGTCTGTTAAAAGGATGGCTCTTGATCCCTTGCGTGCAGGCAAGAGAAGCCTGAGGTCCGCCAGGCCTCCAGGGATGCTGCCATGCGCGAGGTGAAGGAGCGCGCCAAGAAGCTCAAGGCCGAGAAGGCAGCCAAGGCGGTGAGTTTGGTCTGGTGATGGTCTGTGGTTTCATAAGTCCAGGTGTAGCGGATGAAAAGATGGAGCTCGAAGAGGAGGGGGTGTCCTTATGGCTTGGGGTGGCCTAGGAGTGTGAAAACCTGGCTGATGTGCATGCTGAGCTGCAAACCACAAGCTCATTAAGTGCAAGGTATCTGAAGGCGAGCTTATTGGCAGTGAGGGATTAAAGGAGCAGTGGAGCATTCCGCGAAGGGGCATCATAAGAGAAGATGTGCATGCAAACGTGCAATAAGAATGTATTTAAAGGGAGCTCATTGGCAGCGAGGTATTAAGGAGTGATGGGGCGCTCTGTGAATGGGCTTAAGAAGAGAGGATGCGCACGCACGTGTGCATTCTAAGAAGCCACAATACAAGGGAGGCTGGTGGTTCTGAGTGGCCATGTGTCCACTTTAGCTGCGGCGCAACACAATCCTCAGCCTTTGCTTAGAAGGACCCCAAAAGGCAATGACCTTGATGTCATGCACTGTGCATTCCTTCTAGCATACTGCTTTCTGGCTTGCATTGCTTATGAGCTCATGCCTGGTATCCAGACATTTGCAGCCTTCTGTCTGAAACTGAAAGGGGGATATGTCTCCACTGCCTCCTATCTCATGCCATGATTCCGCCTCCGCTGCTCACCGACTGCAGGCCCCATCCAAGGGCAAGGCTCCCGCCCAGCAGAAGGCCGGCAAGGTTGGCCAGGGCAAGCGTTAAGATGCTGATGCTTGAGGCATGCTGGATGTAAATGCTAGACACGTGTAAACAGTGCAAACGCCCCCCATCCTTGTTTCTTAATCCGCCCTGCGCTGCTGATCAAAGGGGATCTGTCGGCAGCAACTTCTTGTTTTGGTGAAAGCTGTTTGCAGCTCCCTCGTGCAGCCTGTAAGCAGTCTTTGGGAGAGGAAAGGGAAGGTTTGCATTGCTGGTCCTGCCTGGAAAGGGGGGCAGCTCAACTCAAGCAACAAGGAGCCTGTGACCAATCCTCATTTCTCCAGGAAACAAAGGATAGGATAGGATAGGGTTACATAGCTGTACCTGCCTACAAGGGCAGCTTAGCTGAAGCAAAAGGTGCCTGTAACCAAACCAAACTAAACTTGTGTAAATGTCAACTGAAAGCCTTGAGCTGAGTTCAGAAGTGTCAACTGTAAAAATCACACACACTGTCACTCTAAATGAAACAAGCACGCAAAGCCAAGCACAAAAAACTCCATAAGGCAGGAAACAAAGATAAGATTGCACCGCTACATTCAATTGAAAGGGAGGAAAAAGATAAGACAAACTAAGCGGCTAGAGAAATTCTCCCTACATCAGAAAAAGGAATAGAGGCATTCACTCAAAAGAGCTGTGAGAGGATAGGGTTACAAATCTGTACCTGCCAACAAGTGCAGCTTAGATGAAGCAAAAATGTGCCTGTAGCCAAACCAAACTTGTGTACAATTGTCCTCTTTACTGGCTTGCTATACCTGTTAAAAATTCTGGCTCCCACCTGCTCCCACACAGAACTTTGGGCCCTTCCTAACCTCCAAGACAAACTAAAATCTTACATGACAAGCACAAGCTGGGGACAGCAAACGTTAACACATACAAGGTTCACAAGGATAAGGCCTTGTTAATTGTTACAATGGGGTTTGACCTTCAGCCAGGTAGTTTGGCTGCTCGGTCTGCTCAACTGTTCCAACTGCACAAAAAATATCCATGAGATCGGAAATAAAACGATAAGTGTCATTAGTTTGTTTCTGCAAGAAATGAAAAGCATCCTCAGAGCTAGCTTGAGAATAGTAGAAAGTGCCTGAATCGTCCAGAAAAATTCTATAAGACGAGGGAAAGTCAGAAAATAACTGTGCATGAGCCCTTCGAAGAGAGCACACAGAAGCGCAAGAACAAAGGAACACGGCATGCTTTTCATCTTGGAGTCCTTGTTCACATTTATCACAAGTTGATGTGTGCTCCTGCCAAAGTGATGTCTCAACTCTTAGAGTATGAGCATGTAAGCGAAAACGTGCTATGTTTCTTAGCGTGCGCTTACCCAAATCAAGATGCAAATACCTGGGGACAAAAAAGGGCGCACCATGAACAGACAAGGGTCTCAAAGGGAGTGCCATCCAGTGATGATATTTGGCTAATTTGTTCGTGTGGTCACCATGTTCTGCCAAGGCATCAACATTCCACACACCTCGCAGCCTTTTTCTCAGATCAACCACAAACTCCCTCATGACATGTTCTGGTTCAGAAAAGCAGACACATCGTGAGATTCTGCCTGTGAGAACAAGGGAGCATATCTTCAGCGCAGAACACATACAGCTACACAAGTCGGCAAAACTTGCGGAGGCTGACCAACCACCAACCCACCGTCAATTTCAAGAGCAGCAATGCTTTCTGGCATACGAAAGCTGTCACCCTTAAAGGGTTACAAGGGTTTGACCCTTAAAAGGTTGAGTGGTTACAATGGAGTTTCACCTTCCCCCAGATGGTTTGGCTGCTCAGCCTGCTCAACTGTTCCAACTGCACAAAAAAATATCCATGAGTTCGGAAATAAAACGACAAGTGTCATTAGTTTGCTTTTGCAAGAAATGAAAAACATCCTCAGAGCTAGCTTGAGAATAGGGTTACAAAGGTTACAAGGGGTTGGCCCACAGCCCGAGAATCTGGCTGATTGGCTGCTGGTGAAACATTCTCATCCAGCATAAAAAATTGAAACCAGTTCAGACAAAAATTTTGAAAATCTGTGCGAGTCTTGATTTATAAAAGCATTGACCGCGTTTCCACTGGGCCCTGTCCGGGAAATTCAAAAATAATTTCCTGGTCCGTGATGCAATTCCCCGGTCTACCGGGAAAAGAATTTACCGGTCAGTTGTTTCCAGTGGACATCTGTACCGGGGAATTCCCTTGCCACTTGAGAGCCCTTAGACATGTTTACAATGGTGATTGAGGTTATTATTCAGTTTTACAAACTTTGAAGCATTTGGGGTCTTCTGGAGGCATTTGAATTTCCCGGTCCGCCTGAATTTATATGCAAGGGGGGGGGGGTCCGCATATAAATTCCCCGGTCCGGGAAATTCATCTACCGGGAAATTCATTTTCCCGGTCCGCCGAGAAATTTCCCGGACCGCCCAGTGGAAACAACTTTTTATTTCCCGGTCCGCCTAATCAATTTTCCGGTCCCAGTGGAAACGCGGTCATTGACCTCGAAATCAGTCAAAAAGTGAAAGCCCGCCAAGAAAGGAATAAAATCAGTGTTTGGAAGCTGGGCAAAAGTGTGTAACGGTTTAAAAAGATCAATGAACAGGTCCTTGCGTTTTCTGTGCAGCTCACACAACTCACAGCAATTGCAATAGGAAAGAACATGCTTCTCGTCCTGGGCCTCAGCACACCCACACTTATCACAAATATTTGAACCACCCAACCTTTTACAGGACTCTACCTACAAGCAGTGAGCACGAAGCCGAAACCTACTCACGTTCCTCATGACTCCTTTATCCAGGTCCTTAGATAGATATGATGGGGTACAGAAGGGTGTGCGTGCTGTTTGGTTTAAAGGTTTTCCACACCAATGATGGCAAGTCACTGCTTTCCTGTTCACCTCTCGGGGACTTAGGGCGTCCGCTTCCCTCCAAACCTTCTGCTTGAGAATAGAAGAAAGCGCCTGATTCGTTTAGAAAAATTATGTGAAGTCAGAAAATAGCTGGCCCTTAAATGGTTACAAGGGGTTGGCCCTTACAGAGCAAATGCAAATTATGAAATATCGGACAGACACCCTCTACAATGGCAAGCATGCCAGATGCCTCATTGGCCATCCTGGGCCTGCCCTCTGCCCTCCTTGTGGTGTACCTGATAGCACCTTACATACCCTACTAGGGAGTAGTACCCAGGTGCACCCACCCACACATTAATAGAATGAACTATAAATAGAATGAACTATAAATCGCCATCACCAAGCTTTGAGCATTTGTGGTGAAGCGCTCAGCAAAGGAGACTTTGGACCTTTCATTGTTTTTATGGATGCATGCAATACAGGAAAGCTGCGCTCCCTGGATATGGAAATCCTGATGATGTCCAAAGAAACATCCCATATTGGGTTTTGCCATCTGGTCGGCCACCAAATACACAACTCAGTCGCCCTGATGGCATTATACTCCTACCCCTTGAAGGCAGAGACTCCACCCACCACCCAAAGGACATGACCTCTAAAGACAGAGACATTCACCTCATTGAAATTCTGCTCAGACACCAAACCTGAACAAACTCTTCTGACTGCACGAAACCAACATAAATACACTATTGATAACTTACGCACAAAAACCCTTTGAGGTTCACACCACAATAACAGAGTCACTTTACACACTATCCTAATTGGAGTTGCCAGAACTATATACAACCCTACCAATTGATCCCCTTTGCAACCTTGGCTTAACCAAAGAGAAGGCCCACAAGATTGCAACCAAACTTCACCTTCACGCTGCCAAAACCTTAACAAAAAATGATAACACCAAACATGCCATCCATTTCAGTAACTCCAGCAATGGGGGATCGGGGGAGGGGGTTGTGGAACGGGCTCCTCGCAGGAGAGCCAGGCGCACACCTGGGCGGATGGCTGACAAACCGCCAGACCCACATTAAATTGGTTGCTTTTAGATATGCTTTTAGTTGGTGGGGCCGCCCGGGGCTCACTGTCAGTTTCAGCGCTGACTGTTGGATCTTTCTTTAATGCACGCTAGTTGCTGTCCAGCATAGACTTGCTTTTTACAAATGTCATCTGAATGTGGAAACAAAGCCTTATGCCGAGTTCAGGAGTGTCAACTGCTGTAAAGAATCACACGCCAGTCACTACATGGAACAAGCATGCACATTTATGCACACTCCATCAGGTTGCAGTTTTAGGTACCGGTACACTGGTTTACACAAAGAAGCCATCAGCCAAAACGCATGACTGCTAGGCTAAAGGAAGAAAGAAAGCATCAAAAAGGCATTCAAGAAAGTAATATAATTTCAGGCATAATATAATTGCAGAAGCATCAAAGAGGCTCTTGTGAAAGAAGTCGTAGCTCAGGCGTAATTGCAGAAGAGGCAATACAGGAAGTAGGATAGGGTTACATAGCTTCAGTAAGTAGTAATGATTCTGGCACAATTGCAGAGGTAGATGTTTAGGCATAATTATTACACAGAACATTTACAGAATTGATAAGTAGCAGTTGTAGAAATAAAGAGAGGAATGCAGTTGTTGTAGCACATACACGACGGATGGTTTGTGAGACATCACAGCAAATGAAAAACAAGACTCAATTCTGCCAGGACTAACAGACCGCATACTAAGAGGAGGCAAGCAACACTTCATAATTTTGGCAAAGGAAAAGAAGAAGCACATAGACTGCCATGCTGTGCGAACAAGCATCAAAAAGGCCAAAAAAAAGTGAAGCAGAGAAATAAAGGAGTGAGAAGGAGCGCACTCAAAAAACATGATGCGGAGAAAATTTTGAGAACAGCATTACTCTGAAAAAAGGTCATATGTTCATGATATGCTTCGTACTTCAGTTCTCAGCATCCACTGTCATGGATGCAGTGCATGAAGCAGCTTCATGAAGGGTAATCGCCGATGCAGCCTGCAACGAGACGGCTGCGCTAGGCCACAAGGACCAGGCCAATACCGGTGGCCGGATGCCACTTTGGCACCTTCCTATTCCTTTATTGCGGAACGGGGGGACTTGCACCCCATCCTTATGGCTTCCTGCGCACTCCGTCCGTGCTCACACCGGATATCTTCTTGTAATTGGTACCAAACTTGTACCATTACATTCTCCCACAGCCACTAAGCTTCGTCCCGAAGCTTGGCGGGGCCTACGCCATTTACTCACGATGGCGCCAAGTCAACTTGTCATCGGTGTGGACCAGAATCGTTCTCAGGAGGATTAGAACCGGGGACCTCCTGCCTAACTCGCTACCAAATGCAACGAGACGGCTGCGCTAGGCCACAAGGACCAGGCCAATACCGGTGGCCGGATGCCACTTTGGCACCTTCCTGGTACGTGCACATATTAGCATGAGATACCAGGTGCGTTACATAGCTTGAAGCTCTCTATAAACAATTGTCATGAGACTCCAGACATCCTATCAGAGACCGCAGAGGCCATTAGGCCTCCAGACTAATCCCATACATGGCTTGGCTCTTGGACGGATCTTGGACTCCCCTATACACTCCCCCATACCTCACAGAGGGACCCCATGGGCCCTTCAATGCCTGAGATCTCTTGTGCACTCTGAATCACGTCCTCATCAGGTAAGAAAAAAGAGGATTCATAAGAGTTGTGAGTCCCTTCCACCACAAAGCTACGGAACACACAAAAGGCAAAAGGTAAGGTTACATCTGATATAGCGAGTCACTATATCCACCTGCAAGGGCAGCTGAGCGGAAACCAGACCTGGTCAAAAACTGCTCAACTCACAAAACTTGGACTGGAAAGGAAAGATAACAAATCATGTTTTACGGAACACAAAGGTTTTGATGGGATTTGATCTTCAGCCAGGTAGTTTGGCTGCTCAGCTTGCCGGACTACGCCAGCAAAAAGAAGAAAATCCTTTTTTCGTTTGCTTCTGCAAGAAATTAAAGGTATCCTGAGAGCTTCCATGAAGATAGTAAGGAAAGGAGAGGGTTACATAGCTGTACCTGCCTATGAGGGCAGCTTAGCTGAAGCAAAGAAGGTGCCTGTAACCAAACCAGTCCAATCCGGAGAACAAGTGCAAAAAACATTGAAAGAAAGAAAAGAAAAACTACGTAGGCAGAGGAAACTCTCCCTACATCAATTAAGGAAAAGGAGAAACATTGGCTTAGAAGAGCCATGAATCCCCTCCACCACAAAGCTATAAAAGAGAATGCTAATGGGGATCAGGAGGGTTGCTGGAAGCACCCGGCTCCAGAACCTGTCTGTAAGGAGTAAATAAGAAAGAAAGAAAGAAAGCCTACGCTGGACGTAACCAGCGTGCATTAAGGAAAGATCCCACAGTCAGCGCTGTCACTGACCATGAGTCTCACCAGTATCTAAACTAAAGAAAAACTAATAGACTAGTACGGATCCGGAGGGTTGTCGGCCATCCGTCCAGGCGCACGCCTCACTCTCCTGTAACCAGCCCGTCCGGTAGCCGCCGGAGTAAATAACTGTTTTCAATAGCATGCCTAGTGGTAACAAGCTTGTGGGCAGACTGAACCGAATGGGCATGGAGTTGGTGAGCAAGTTTGATGGCACGTCGGTGGTCCAGCCTCAGTTGCTTGAACTGGTTAAGGGTGTGTTCAGTGTAGCAGGTCCCACCAACACTCAAAAGGATGGTGTGAAGAGTCACAACTTTTGCATTAATGAGTTAGCAGAGGTCTGCATGCTGCCGCTGTGCTGCCTCCAACTGTTGTCCAGGCCTCATGTCTTCACATTACTTGATTTCAATCAAGTGCATGTGTTGCTGGTTTGCATCTAGTTGGTGAGGCTGTCTGACGCGGTTGGCACCACTGGTCCTCTGTGTTGATTTGTGTCTGCTGCGTAACCCTTAGTGTGAGCAGGAGTAAGAAGGAGAAAAAATATGTGGGTTTGGCTTTATAGGGAGTAGTCAGTATAGCATCAAGACGGCTGGAGGTGAGTCTAGATCTTTCTGAAAAACTACGTGGAAAGAGGTAAGGGGGCATAATTATGTTTGATGCATGTGCAGGGATTTGAAGGTTGTGCTGCGCCAACCTATCACCACTTCCTATGTCCATGTTAACCAAGCCTGTTCCCCAAGGGCTTTTGCTAAGAGCTTTGATGATCATTCTTCCAGCAACACTGCGGCGTTCAGTCTTCATGCTGGAGATGATATGACTTTGGCAGCCTGAAAGCATGTGGAGTGCGCTGTCTAATTGATGGCAGCCTGGGAGAGGGCATAGTAAGTCAGTAGACTTTTTGAAGCGAACCGCATGTTTTTGGTTATAGAGGATGCCAGTGCGATATCGTACGATGGTGCGCTTCATGGGTGTGGATATACAGGACATGTTCCTAAAGGCACTGCTGATTTTCTTATCTACATGTGGTAACAAACTCTGATAATAAGAGTAGTAGCCTGTTTTGGAGTTGGCACATCCAAGTCTGTGTTTTGTATGCATATGAGACTTGAGAGCATTTTGAAGATTTGGGAGGTAGGTGATTCTAGGATTGGGTGTAGGAGCTGTGGATGTGCCAGCATTATGCTCTTTTTTTTCCTCCTTAGCTAACCAAAATATATGAGAAAAAGGATTTCTGCCGGGGCCTGTGCTAGGGATCCCGGTATCAGCCACATTATAATTGGCTTGGCTTGCTTGATATTTTGCAATAGCACCTGCACATTCGTTACCAGCAATGCCAGCATGAGATTTTACTTTGTAGAAACAAAAACTGGTTTGTGAGTTGCTAATGAGGGTAGATATGGTTTTTAGGACATCCCCTTGGATATGTTTTTTGTGCTTCTCTGGGTAAATAGGTTGTTTACGTATTTGATGAAGAGAGGTGAGACTGTCTGAAGCAATGTGTGAATAAGAGTGCATGATGGCAGCAGCAATTGCTGCTAATTCAGCTCGACGTATGGTGTTGGTAATTCCAGCACCGTTGGGCTCGGCAAAACTTCCGCTGTCGGTGAGAGGACAGTAGAAGCCTGCTCCAATTTCTTGTATGCCATTCTGGATTTGACAACTACCATCAGTGTAAGCCCATGTCCTCCAGTCAGGGACTTTGAGCACGAGGGTTGGACTAGATTGGTTAGGTACAAAAAGTTCTTCCTGATTACTTATATGTGGATAGGTTGGGTTTCTAGATATTTGTTGTTTGTCAGAGGGTAGGCGTTGGCATTTATTGAATCCAGGCATATCAGCATGCATTGTATTGAGAGTAGAATGGTTGCCTATACTGCGCAGCTTCCAGTCAATTTCTGGAACAGCCAAAGCCAGGCCTTGTAGCCAAGCTGGGTTGTGATTGTTAAAATGAATCCTTGGAGCTGTATTCCAGACTGCAATAATTTGTAGGTCCCAGGTGTGCTGAGAAAGGGGTATTTCTTGGTTGATGGAGGATTGTAGATCGTTGTAGCAAAGGTTGGTACGAGCGATGGTTCTAAATTCATTACAGAGATGTGGATAGGCAGTGATGAGTTTGGAATAGGGGTTAGTTATCATGTGTTGTCCCCATACAGGGAGGAACATGTAAGTAGCAGTGGCCTCTTTGTTGAGAATGGCTGAGTTGATAGCGTGGCAAAAGGCCTGAGTCGTAGCTTCCTTGGTGTAAATGGGATGGCAGATAGAAAACCCGGAATATCTGGATGAGAAGGAGTTATGATGGGCACCAAAGAGAGTGTCTCGGGGGTCAGTGCCCCAGTAGTATTGGTACTGTGGGTTGTGGTCCAGCGGGGAGGCCATTTTTCTTGAGTTACCAGGGCCCATTCTTTAAGGGCAGTGTGGATGTGGGTTGGCAGGGCCCGCGGAATCCCTTCCTCTGTGCATACCCATGCAACCTATCCAGCACGATTTGAAGCTCAGTAGGGTGATTGGCAGTAAGGCACAAATCATCTGCATACAGCATATGCATAACTTGAATGCCCCTTGCACGTTATCAGCCAAGCAGTCAACATCATTAATGTAGAGGGAAAATAGTAAAGGAGACAATGGGCAGCCTCATTTTACCCCTAATCTAGGATGCACCTGGGCTCTCTTACAGCCATCTATCAATACATGGTGCCCATACGAGCTTAGAATTTGCAACAAATGCGACTGGCACACTGTACAAGACGAAGAGCATGTTATCCTGGATTGCCCATCTCAGGATTTAACAGAACTGCGCACTCAGTTCCAGCATCTGTTTAGCTCTGCACCCCCAAGCAGTGCATCACGCCTTAGAGACTTCATGAATCAGGCTGATGTCTTAGGATTAGCCAAGTTCGTGTCTGCTTGCCTGAAATACTGTGACTGAGCTTCTAGCTCATTTTGCTTTTTAGTTTGGACTGGTTTGGTTGCAGGCACGTTTTTGCTTCAGCTAAGCTGCCCCCGCAGGCAGGTACAGCTATGTAACCCTTCCCTTCCCTTCCCTTCCCTATCAATACATAAAAATCATTGTCATAGGTGTTTTTAAGGATGCCCAGCAAGCAGGTTGGTATGCAAATATACTGAAGATGAGCCCAGAATGCTTCCCTATGTATCGTATCATACGCTTGCGTAAAACCAATGAATGCTGCATGCAGCCTGGGAGATGCATGAGGGCGCTGAACCTGTGCTGCATGCTGCAGATGACGCAACATAAAAAATTGTTTGCAGAGTGTTACGGCCTGGACAAAAACCATATTGCGTGTCTGGAATTTTGTTCTTGTCTCTGCACCACCCTGTGACAATGTCTCTAAAAACACTTGCATATGTCCTATACATTATGTCACTTACGGCAAGCATGCGAAAATTTGCAGGGTCTAGCAGAGATCCCTTCTTGTGTAGGGGTGTAAGTTTAGCTGCCTTCCAGCAAGTAGGAATTTCAGCCTTCTCCATCATGGCAGCAAACAAACGAGCAACATAAGGCGCCAGAACATTGATCCTCTCAGTACCTCTACCATTCACAGCCGGGATTCTCTTCTCAGCATACTTAATAAAGGGGGCAGGAATGGCACTAAAACCTGGGGAGGTTCTGGGATTCAACCTTCGCATGTGATGACAGACAGCAGGATATAATGCAGTTGCATCAGGCAGTTCCATCTCATCATGAGCAGGCATCCATCGAGACTCAGCACCTTGTGGCATGAGCTGCTCAGGAGGCAGATTGCTGCGCCCAAGAGGCACTGCAACACCTCTGACAGGGGCTCCACCAGTGTGTAATAACTCGCTGTGCCACCCCGTGCACAGTTCTAGGAAAATATTCCATCCCTCTGCTGAAACTGGCCCAAATCCCTTGACTAGTGCTGGAAGTGCTTTCAGGGCAGCTACCCATGGGACCCAGCTGTTGTGGAGAAATATGTGGATTGCTTCCTGCTGGACACGAGGGGTGCCTGCCCTCAAACCCAGTTGTGCGCGGGGCAGTTTCCTGAGAATGAGCGCTTTAAGGGCAGCTACCCATGCATATGAACAGCTGCTCCATTTGTATGAAAAGAGGTGTTGATGTGGGCACCAAAATGATTCTGAAGATATGAACTCCAACCTTCTGCTGTGATTGGAGTCCAGCACCGTTAGGCTCAACAAATTTTCTGCTGTCTTTGAGAGGGCAGTAAACGCCTGCTCCAATTTCTTGTTTGCCATTCTGGATTTGACAGCTACCATGAGTGTAAGCCCATGTCCTCCAGTCGGGTTATTTGAGCACAAGGGTTGGACTAGATTGGTTAGGTACAAAGAGTTCTTCCTGATTACTTGTGTGTGGATAGGTTGGGTTTCTAGATGTTCGT
>OU611752.1:2577500-2622500 GCA_914767535.2 Dunaliella primolecta
TGCCCATCTACACTCAATGCAGAACACCGTTCCTCGATGTCGAGCTGACGGGCATCAAGGGAAAGGGGGTGCTTGTGTGCTGCCTGCCCACGCCTCGCCTATCATGGCTGCTGCATCCAGGTGTCAGTCCATAGATGCTTGGCATGTGCTTTTTTTATCATCCTATTTATGAGTTTTTAGATCTTGATCTTGCCTTGTCATCATGGCTGTTTCATCTATGGCTTCCATGGATCCAATGTGTTGTTGTGGTCGACTTTCGTGTCTTTCACTTGCTCAATATAGTGCTCCCCTTTTGCAGTCAGCTCCCTCACCGTGGGGCTTGAGCTGGAATGCGTGCTTGCTGGAGCACATTCACGGCTGTCGGTTGAACGCCCTTTTTGCCCCTGTTCCGGCATGTGTGCTGAAGCCCATCCACATTCATTGAGAACATGACCTTGTTACGCATTTTCCATTTTCAAAAATCTATGATATCCATTTTGAAACTTCTTCATGCTCTCTTGAAGCATGACGAAGCATACTGTCATACTGCAGCGGTGCATGTACTGGCTTGCCTTGCCGTACGGCACCACAAACAGTTCAAAATAGGGATTAAACCACATTCTACTCCTGGAGCTATTCTGTGCTTACATTGGCTAAACATTTTAAACACCTAACCAAGTGCCAAGGCCTGCCTGTCCTGGGTCAAACTTGAGCGTTTAACTCCAAGGAATGCTCTGCACAAAAACTTCCCTGGGAGGCGGCAATGAATAAATGGTAGCAAGGATAATGAGCAAACTAGAGGGATTGAACTGAGATTGTGCACTTTGCCAGAGAGCTTTGATGATCTCATGTACTCTACAATCCTGGCTGCTCATGTACTGCTTTTCAGACTACCTCAAAAAGTACTGGCGCACCCCTGTCACTCTGACACCCCTGAGCCCGTTCTGGCCCACGGAATCAGTCAGCAGCAGCACCAACATCAGCAGTAGCGGGACTGTAGCCGCTCAAACAGAGATCCTTGCTTTCGAAGAGCTTGAGCGACGAGTCCGTGCACGCATGCCTGCTCCAGCAGGATTCTCTGCCCCCCCACCTCCTCCTCCAGGTATAGGTTTTCAGGATGACGATGACATAAGCCTAAATACCGTGTTCTTGGGATCACAAGAGAATACAGAAGGTCCACAGCCTAGTGCCCTGGGCAACTGGGCTGGTGTCAGGATGATACAGGCTAAAGGCCTTCAGCCAAGATGCCTGGCTCCTTGCTGCTTTTGAAAGGAAAGAAGGGATGTCTGCATGTTGTTTTGTTTGCAAGCGCCTTTGAAAAATACATAAGCATTTACAATGGCAAACATGCGTTACAAGCAGCATTGAAGAGTTGGCAAAGCGTAGCGCATCATGTTTTAGACCCCAGAAATTTGTGCCCGCCATGTGTCAAATCTTGCCTAGGGACTCACGCACAGCGCATGTGATGAGCAATAGGGCGCGTCGGCACCCACAAGCGTATTGGCGATCCAAATGCCAGTCAACCCTCTTTCATACTGAGTAGATCAAGCAGTGACATGCAGCAGAAAGGAAAGGAAAGGGTTACATTGGTGTACTTGCCTATGAGGGCAGCAGAATACACTTGCAATATGCTTTCTGAGGGTCTGGGGCATGCTCCTCCCTGCATGAGGCATGTTCGGCGAATGACCATTCTACCACGCCCAGGTTTGACTCCAAAATAGTCATTGGCTCAAACGTCACAGGGACTCCCCCTCCTCCGCCTCCCGTTTACAACGACTTCCACTCTGCCAGTTTGTACACGCGGCTTGCATCAGCACCAGGCTTCCTGTTTACCTTTGACCCAGCAAATCCTGCAGCTCTGCAAGCAGCGCGATCAGACGTGGGAGCGGTATGTGACATTTCTGTATTGTTTGTTTCTCCTGAGCTAGTACCCTTAGGCCATGTATTTACTCTGTAAGCTGTGCAATGATCCGTGGGTGTGGCGTGTAGCTCTCTGGTGTCTGCAGCATTTAGGGAGTTAGTCTTTTCCATGTTCCATACAGGAAAATTTTGTGTGCAAGCACATCAGTGTGTGCTCACATGCATGCATGCACGCACACACACCTGAGCAGACTTCAAGCAAGTTGCATACATCTTTGCTAGACTTCAGGTTGGACATTGCTGCAATGATTTCCCTCCTTGTTGAGGCAAAGGTTCTGTAGCAAGGTGCAAGCAGGTTTCGTGCAAGGTCAAGCTCCTTTTTGTGTTCCAGCCATTCAGGTTGCAAATCAATTTCAACCCATCCTTATTCCACTTGCTGCATAACCGGCATTCAGTAATGGACTTCAATATTAAACCCATGATTGTGAGTACAGGATGTACCTACACCTCTTTTGTGGGTACAGGTCTTGTCGTTTTGGAAGCACTGGGTAGTCTCAGACAGCACAGGAGAGAGCCTCCAAGGGAGGGATCTGGAAGAATGCCGGGCCATCACTGCAGCTGCTGCTCGCTTCCTGGAGTATGATCCTGATGGTGAGCGATCAAAAAGGCGCATGTTTCCTACAGTGTAAACCTGATCTGTGTCCACGTGGATTTGTATGCCTACTAGGGTGCGGAAGAATGCCGGGCCATCACTGCAGCTGCTGCTTAATTCCTGCAGTACGCTCCTGATGGTGGATTATCAAAAAGTTGCTTGCTTACTAAGGGCTGAAAATAGTTCTATTTCTGATGCTTCTTCTTGTTTCTCATGCTTCTGAGGTGGAGGCCAGTATGGCTTGATTTGCATCAGGGACTACGGAGTGAATATTGCACTGATACTTTTGAAGCAAGTGACAAACCAGGTGACACACTTTCTCCTCAAACTTGTTGAGTTCTTGTCTTGGCCTTTTTTTTTCACGTGCGCGTTTGCAGTTCCAGGAAAGCTGCCTGAGTGCCTGTAAAAACATTCCGGCGCGGTACAAACTTAATCATATTTGAGGAGAATGTTCGGGGTGGGAGCTCCTTGGTCTTGTCACACACTAGCCATGCTTTCAATTAGCTCTCTTGAGGCCCTTGCTTGCACCTGTGAGGCTCACACACACACACACGCACACACACACACACACACGTGCACACACACACACACAAGCACGCACACACACACACACTCCACATACACAAGCATGCATGCATGCACACGCACACGCAGTGGGGCGTGTGGAGCAGCAGCTGGGCAAGGAAACGGTAGGCAAGATGATGGAAACCGTATCCGGGGAAGCTTCTCTTGCTGGCCGTCCATGGTGGATGGACACATAGTATCGATGGAACAAGCTGAGCAGTTCAAACCTTGCTGCCTAGTGCTCAAACACAGTTAGAGCTCAAATATAGTGTTCAAGTGTGTCAAAAGTGTTGCAATCTTTGAAGCCATGCAAGCAGCATGATTAACGCTTGATGCTGAGCGCTACAGATGCTGCTATCATGGTACCATTGGCCTTACCAAAATCTACCACTGCTCCTCATGACCAGCCAAATCCAAGCTAAGGGGTTCATTCATAAGATATAAAGTGTATATTATGGTGGCCTGAGGCTTGGCAAAGTAATCTTAGATATGCTGAGGGCCATGAAGGCGTGAATGAACTGTGATATCTGATTTTTATTGCTTTCATTTGCTACAATTTGTTTACATGATTATTGCAAAGGAGTTGGCAAAACAAACTATCCAAACAGTCTGTACATTTTGTCTGTGCACCAATGTGGCCCCCTTTCCTTATTTGATTTGGTGTTTCACTGCCTACGCAGTTTTTTCTTTCTGTACATGTTTGGTGGCGCCTGTCCCTATTCATGAAACAGCGATGCTTGACTTCATTTGAGACTCCACCCATCCCCTCATTGTTAGCGACAGCCTCTACCAAAATATAGGGCCTTGTGTCAAATCACCACTGCCTTTTTTTCAACGCTGCTGACTTTCTGGCTATACTATACAATGGTTACAATGGATCCATAAGATTACAAGGATACAATTTGACCTTCAGCCTGGTAGTTTGGCTGCTCGGCATGCTGGACTGAGCCAGCCACACAAAAAATGCCCATGAGTTCAGAAATGAAACGATAAGTCTCAATAGTTTGCTTCTGCAAGAAATGAATGATACCCTCAGACACTTCGGAACTAGCTCGAGTATAGTGAAAAAAGTATGATGGAGCCATGAAGTCTACCTTGAGCACTGGGTTTCCAATTATGCTTGACATTGAGCATCATGGCTTCGTGGCAGGCAAGCTTCTATATGGTATAACAACTTGTGAGGGCTCTAATGAAATACAGGGTTACAGGGTTACAGTGAAAAATAAGGCCTCTAGTCAAAACGACCGACTGCTAGCCTGTTCATAAAAAAGAAGAAGTTCATGTAAAAAAGGGTAAAGCTTGTTGTTGTTTTGATTCGTGAAGGAAAACATATGAAAAGACAGAACATGGTGAATGGCAGACAAGTATGGAGCCATCTCAGAGGAGGGGTGAGATAGAAAGAGGGGAGGGCCAAAGAACAGGGAAGCATATTTATGTTGGAGAGAACAGACCTGGGGGTGAAGACACTTAAAAAGAACATGTTGTTCATCCTGCATATCATAATGGGTATCACAGAGGTGACGAGACCTGAGATCCACAACCAGCTAACTCAGGTCCACAGGGTCAGCTGAACGTATTTTCTGTTGGAAACTGTGTGCATGATGTGAGCTATTCATGGCGGACAAAAGGTGTGAAGTCCAGCAAGAGGGATTCCTGGCACTAATGAAATACACATGTATGCCTAGAGGAGTTTCATGTGGTGGTATTGGTGGAACACCAGATTACACACCGCTTACATGCCTACTCATGGCTCTTCAAGACGTATGTCATACCAGCAGGAATGTATGCAAGTCAGATCTGGGCCACTGCATATCTTCAACTTGAACAGGGGACAGAGATGGATAGTTGCATCCAGAAATGGCTTCTGAGATTCTTGAGATCCATGCTGGGTGTAAGAACATCAACTCCTTCCTGGGGTGTCCTCCGTGAGTTTGGAATCGAACCTCAATCAACTGGTTCAGAGCCCGTGCACGCTTTTATAATTCTCTCACCTATTGCAACAGCGCTCTACTTCAAGGCTTCACAAGGTTTTTCATGCGGACATCTCCCTCAGCCCCAGGAATTCCTCCTGCTGGACATCCCATCTATTGTCTGCCATGAATGGCTTACATCACGCTCATCGTTTTCAGCAAAAGATACGCTCTGCTGATCCTTAGGACTTGAGTCAGCTTGTTGTGGATCTCAGGTCTCGCCATCTCGCAAAGAAAAAGAAAAGAAAAGTCTACGCCAGCCAAGAGGCCACGTGCAGTAAGGAAAGGTTCCCTAACTAGCAAGCTAGAAAGGGTCTCACCAAAGGGCCCTCAAGCCTAAACTAGACTAAGCTAGCCTTGGAGAAAGCCAGAAACGAGAGCTAATGAGGATCTGGAGGGTTGGCTGCCATGCTCCTGGACGCCCGAACTCTTCTTCTCCTGCTGCTCTCCTCCACGCGCCCAGCAAATTCTCCCCCAGAAGTCCCCTGGAAATGAAGTGCATGTCTGGTGTTAATAATAGTTGTTAATCTTTGGATAGCATGGCAACTCAGCTTGGATGCTAATGATTTAGCCTTCTGCCTGGTCAAACCCAAGTCGATAAGAGGTTGAATGGTGTAGTCGTTATAAATAGTGCCTGGCACACCAGCTAAGATGATGTGCAAGGTCACTTTGTTGTTCCTGTTAGGGTTTCTTGAGCTGCGGGTTTTGAGCCTTGTTAAAGTATTGGCATGCTGGGTAGTTGCAGCTTCCAGAGTGGATAAAGGGTTGGTATCAGGGCAGAATTTAAATTCAACAAGATGAATGTCCCTATCCTGAGGAGGGATTTTGGTAGGATCAATGTGTGTAGGTCGACCTGGGATAGAGCGCACAAAAGCAGCATCAGGGCGGCTCTGCTGCCGAGCAGAGGAGTCAGTACCATTAGGAAAAAACCAGTCTGGAATGGCTCGTGAGATGTTTTCAGGAACTTATATTCCCTGTTCCAGGAGTCTCTCATTTCGGCAGGCATCCATACCAATAAGGGACGAGCCAAATCTGCCTTTACTTAGGGCTTTGACACAGACGCTAAGGCCAACATGATGCCTGTTGGTGTGCATTCCATTCATCGCCATCTCGCATATTGGAGACAATTTTCTGGTTCCGAACCACAAGCAACAAACAGCAAAAAATTTACTAAATTTTTAGTAGTACTTACCATCACTGGTGTGCTCTCCCAACCAAGCCTGCACACGTTACATATTCTCCCAATATTCTGCCCAAATATATCTACTTGGATTTGCCCAAACACATCGTCCACAGTGTGGCTCAATTTCGCCTTCGTGTCCATACCTTGAAAGTCGAGCAGGCCACATGGGATGATGCTATTTCCCCTGCCTGTGATCTATGTGATGCTCAAGATGATGTGCAGGATGAGCAAAAAGTTCTCTTCAAATGCACTCATCCCCATGTTTGTTTTCTTCGGCTCAAATATTCTTCCTTATTTTCTGGTCCTCTCCTCCGAGGCTCTTTATCTCACTCTTCCAATAGCGTGGCTCCCTACGTGCCTGGCATTCACCATGTCCAGTCTTATCATATCTCTTCTTTCTTAAATCAAAACAATGACACACTTTTTCCTTTTCTACATGAATTCTCTTGCTTTCTTATGAGCAGGCTAGCAGTCAACCGTTTTGACTGGAGGCCTTCTTTTTCCTGTAACCTGTAACCTGTTTTTGTGGAGGCATTTACGCCCATTTTTGTTGGAAGCCAACCACTGGCAGGATGCAACATTGGAACCCTTTAGTCAATGCCAACAAAAACCATGCATCTGACCTGATAGATGACCTGCCAGGACTAGTGCAGAGGCAGCCACCAGGAGCCTCTGCAGTTCTTCTGGTTCCGTGCCTCCATCAAGTTTTTTAACAGCATGCTTGACTCCAATAGTGAAGTCTTGCGTCGTGTGCTGAGGGCTGATTTAAGTCTGGCTTCTTTTGATTCCTCTTGCTGGGCTGCTGAAGTCTCTAATGCTTTTGGTGGGATGCGGAATGGTGATTCGTTCAAACAGAACATGCTGAGAGCTGAGAAAATCCCCATGCAAGAGTTCATTGGTGATTTGCGATACAGACAGCAGAAAGTGTGGAGAGGGGCCGATGTTTTTTGTCCTCGTGCAGTTAACAAGAAGGTAGTGACGTACCATAAGTGGTGTGGGAATTCTGAGAGTGGTCCCAGAGGTGCTCCTTTTTGTATCCCCTCGTATCTGTTCAAGGATTTGGACAAGCATGTTTTGAGAAACATTAGCAGATTTAGATTGCGTGCTCATCACTTGAGAGTGGAGTCTGGTAAATGGCTTGGGGGTTCAAGTATCTGTGATAAGTGTGAGTGTGGGGAAGTCCAGGATGAAAAACATGTGCTTTTCTTTTGCAAATGTACTGAGGTGCGTGAGCTACGCACGAGATACAAGGACCTTTTTGAGGAGATGTGTAAGACTTTGCGTGTGTTTGCTCCGCCTTCAAACGCTGACTTTATTCCATTCTTGGCTTGCCATCATACTATCACTGATTCTGAAATCAATGCTTTCCTAAACCAAGACTCATACAGACTTCTTAGATTTGTGTCAGACTTGGTCTCAATTTTTGATACTGGTTGAGCTTGTTTCACCAGCTGCCATCAGCCAGAGTCTCGGGCTGTAGGCCACCATTGTAACCCCATTGTAAACCCATTGCAGCCACCACAGCATTGAGGCGGTGTGCAATTATTTACTAAATAGCTAGTAAAGAGTTGTCATGCGAGGAGTAACTTGCTCTCTTCTTGAAGTAGAGCTCCCTGCGCAGTAAAAAAAAGTCTACGCTGGGCAATGACCAGCGTGCATTAAGGAAAGACTCAACAGTCAGCGCTGACACTAACAGGGAGTCCCACTAACTTTGAGAGCAATTCTTATTGTTTTTTCTTCTCTGCTAAAGTTACCCTCCAAAGCACCACCAGCTCTTTCCGGTCTTGCGTTGTGGGGGACTTGCTTTTCTTTTGAGCCAGTACGTCTCCTTTTCCTTAGCTGATGTCGTGAGACTTCCTTCAACCTGTGTAAATGAACAATTTCTTTTGTAAGATCAGGCAAGCAGTTCAGTCGTCACGACTGGAGGCCTCTTTTCTGTAACCCATACCACAGGTAGATAGTAATCTGCCTGCCAACAGTGTGTAATATTTTTTCCCTTGCAAAAAGAATACTAATGAACTTTCCTTGGTTGGCAGACCGTGCTGACTCTGCCTGCTGTTGAGGGTCTGGAACTCTAGTCTTCCAGCTATCATCTTGCTCTCTTTCTCGTGGCTGGACCTGTTTTCTTTCCCTGCCTGCCGTACTTCTCTCAGTCTGAACTTCGTGGTGGGGTGGTCATCCAGTCTTTGCACCAAGGTGGCCCCCTTTTCTTAATTGATGTGGATAGGATAGGACAATGATTGATGTGGGGATTCTTCACTGCCTAAGTAGTATTTCTTCTCTAAGAACCATACATAGCAGTACACTTCATGAAATATTTTGAGCATTTATCGGATCCAAGCACTTTGAAGACTTAGAGCATAAACTATCTCGTGCTATTCCATCAAACACCAGACCGCAAAAAACATGATCGTGACCTTTTCTTCCAGTCAAAGTTTTGCGAGTTAAGCATTGTTTTGGCCAGCTTTGGTCACAGGGCCCAGTGTTTCCGCTCTGCTGCCCTTGAAGGCGGACAGAGCGATATAACCAGACCTTACCTTGCAAAAAGACACAGAACCCATAGCGAGACACAGAAAGCGCATGCTTCCTCATGGGCTTTAGACGTCCACATGATCACTAAAACCCTGAATAGGATGGACCCGTTCAGGCATGGGCAGCAGGAAGAAGATGTGATTGCAATTGAAGTCCAACTTGGAAAATAAGCCTGCAAACGCTTCATTCAGAGCAGTTCTCCTTACAAGGCTGATGCCCATAAATGTGCAGCAATGGCACATTTCTGCGTGGTTTGCCCTCCACAAGAATAACTATTGGGGGTGACAAAGGGCTGTCCCATGGGCACCTGGCACAGTGAATGCCTGTTGCACACCCTAATACACACCCTCATGTACACCTGCGTTGGCCCGCTTGAGCATGGCCTGCCCCCCAAAAGGGAACGGTAGCAATACTTACCCCACAAACCCCTTTGTGTCCTGAGCGGCTTGACGCAAACCCTAGTTGCTACCTTGGCTGCCGACTGTAACTTACTTGAAGCAGGCACAAAAAAAGAAAAGACTGAGCATGCCAGCTGCATACATCAAGAAAAGGTACTCTAATTAGCAAGCTATGTCCTGGCTGCCCATTGTTGGGTAGAAAGGCTCTAATGGCCGCCCCAGAGGCATTTGGTGCCCTGAGTGGCTTGACGCACGCCCCCGATGCTAACCCACTCCAGCGCCATGGCACGGCTCATTACCTGCAATCAGAATAATGTAAAGTTTTGGACAAATTAATTCACAGAAAGTGATCTGGCGAGCGCTGTGTGCATGCAGGAGCACCTGTAGGGCATCCGCTTATGCCCCAAAGCAGTTCTCATTGTTTATTTGACAATTTACACCTTTTTGGTGAAATGCTCAGGGGCACAGTGCTCTCACAGCACCCCCACAGCTCCTGTACTGAACACACAGACGACATTTCTTCTGGTGAGCTACAGCACTTCAGCAGCGTGCGAGTTCTGGCAACAGAGCAGCCGACCCCAACAGGCTGGCTGCCAGCCCAAAACAAAGATTAGCCCTTCATTGCAGAGGACTTTTATGCTCAGCATTTTCCAGGAATTGCTGGTCCTCAGCATCAAACTCACCAAACTCATCCACAGCCAGTAAGCTGGCAGACAACCTATACAATTAGTAAGCTGGCACGCATCTTGTACAACCGAAAAGCAGGCACGCATCCTACACATATTTTAAGCTGGCACATCCTACACAACCAGTAAGCTGGAACACATCGCAAGTAATTTACTGTGCACTTAACTTTTTTGCCCTACGCGGTGACTGCGTGATTGTTTAACATCTAATTTTGGACGGTGCGCAGTGGTGCGTGGTGATATAATGGACGTTTTTGGAGATACCTCAGCAAATGAGTGGTCAGGAATGGATCACTATACAACCAGCTAGCGGGCACACATTCTACACAACCAGTAAGCTGGCAATCATTTTACACAACCAGTAAGCTGGCAAACATTTTACACAATTAATAAGCTGGCACATATCCTGCACAACCAGTGAGCTTTCATGACGAGTAAGCTGGCACATCCTACACAACCAGCAAGCCAGAAATGGGCTCACAAACCCTATACAGCGCGTTTCCAGGCTTTCTAACAAGACAACAAACAGCCTGGAAACAAAATCATCATCAGCAGCAGTGTACCCTAGTGCTTTCATAAAAAGTAGTTGCAGCATCGGCGCATCCTAGTGTTTTCATCAAAAACAGCAGCAGCAGCAGCAGCAGCACACCTTAGTGCTTCCACACTGAGGAATCCACAGAAAATAGTATCAGCAGCAGCAGCAGCAGCAGCAGCAGCACACCTTAGTGCTTCCATAAACATTAGCAGAAGCAGCAGCAGGGGTGCGCCTTCTGATGCACAGCAGCCCCATGAAGTGCCTGTCCTCCAACCCTGGCTAGCTGCCCACCGCCTGCAATGGCTGCCTTGATACAGCATCTGCAACTCTTACCTTGATATACAGCGATCCCAGGAAATGCCTGTCCTCCAACCCTGGCTGGCTGCACACTGTTCGCAATGGCTGCCTTGATACAGCACCTGCAATTCTTACCTTGATGTACAGCGATCCCAGGAAACGCCTGTCCTCCGACCCCAACTGGCTGACATCATCCGCGACGATTCCTCGCAGCACTGGGCTGCGCACGAGCACTGCGCGAGGCTGTTGCTGTTGTTGTTCCGATGGAGATGATGGCGAGCTGCCATTTGCTCCTGTGCTTGTTTCTACCTGCTGAGGCTCTGTTTTACTGTTTGCAGCAACGCCATCAGAGGGGGAAGAGGCGGAGGGCGGCCCTGTTTGAACTTCGTAACTGATGCGAGAGTTCCTGACCCACGAAGGAGGTGACTCTGCTACTTGGTCCTCCCCGAATTCAAGGGGCACACCACGTGCAAGGTACCTGGGGAAAAAGGGGGAGGGGATACAGTACAAAAGTGCAAGGCCTTTGTGCAGATCCAAGATAATAGTGCGAGCCAGTTGGGGCCTCCCGATGCTCCTCCGGGGCATTGTGCCTGCGGCGCAACGCACCTCTGGAGCCAACAGGGTGTGTGCAACGACAGGGGGGATGACCTAATCCAAGCTGGAAAGGCTGCGCCGAAGCAATTAGCATTAGAGATGCAAGAGAGCCCCAGGCTTGAGATGCAAGCAAGGCGGATCCTTGTGAGCGTACACACGTGATTGCATGCACATCCTGATTGAGACGCAAGAGAGCCTGAGGCTTGAGGTGCAAGCAAGGCTGATTCTTGTGAGCATACACACGCGATTGCATGCATTCCAATTGAAATAAGCTGCAAGATGGACCCAAGAATTGTAAAGCAAGGGGCGGTTAGACCAGAGTACATATTTGTGGATTTTCGTGGAGCTGCAATGCCATGAGCAGGACCACTAGGACAAAACGCATTCCTGAGGACCACTGGACAAAATACATTCCTGAGGACCACTAGGACAGAACGCATTCCTGACGAACCTGCCAAAAGCAAACAATGTCCTACATCTAGGTGGAGCAACACTTTTGAGCCAATTTGTGTAAGCATCTAAATTCACTGTATGAAATTTGCTTAACCGCATTTTTTAATGTTCGGCCTAGAGGTCCAAGTCCTGAAAAATTAAACTCATATGCAAGCTCACACCTCTTCACCCTATTTGACAATGACGTCCTAAAGCCGCGCAAAAACTAGGGCTGCTTGCAGCACCCTGTTTAAGACAGCGAGCTTCAAATCAGCCGCTGACACAAAGAACCATTCAGGGGGGAAAACAGGGAGTTTAAAGAATGGGATAACTGCACAGGTGCAACACAGACGCACACACACCTTTGGTGCACATCTTCTGGAGCTGCTTGCAGCGCCCACTCCAAAGCAGCCCGGTTCACGTCAGCTGCAGACACAGCACCTTCCTCAGTGCCTGCTATCACCATCTTGCCCACACCCTGTTCGGATAGAATGTGGGAAAGGTCGCACTTCCATCAGCCCAAAACAAAGTGGCTGAAGCATGGTGCATCTTAGCATAGAATCAAAAGTTGCCAGAGTGTGTTTCTGAAGGTATAAGCAGTACTGCTCGTCCCTATCTTAGTATGCCCCTACTCACACCTCCATAACCTCTTGTGCACTTGGAGAAGTGCGAGTGTGTGAACATGTAGCCATCTCCCGTCTTTTGACACATTTATTCGAACAAAAATTCAGTGGCAGATGGATGATCTGGTTTTGGACATGCCAACATGCATCAGTGCTTCTGTCCATGGCAAAGTGAAGTGCTTCAGGATCACCAATTCCTGCAGTTTGAAGGACAAGCAAGCAGCCACGCACACATTGCCAGATCCATGTTCCCACAGCTCTACGATGCTTGCTTCTAAACAAAGGAAGCAAGTGCTTGAGTGAAGTAGCTTAGAGCAGTCATTGCCTGTAATTGGGGACGCAATAAAGCAGCCACCCACACATCACCGCGTCTGTGTCCCCAGCTTTGCAAGTGTTAGATAGCATAGAATTGTCACTTCCTGTGGTTAGAAGCACAAGCAAGCAGCCACCCACACTTCACTACAGCCATGTCCCCACAAGCAAGCAGCCACCCACACATCACTACAGCCATGTCCCCACAGCCCATTGCAATGCAGAGAATAAATCTTGGTCGGCCGCTTAAGTATGAAGAAGTATGAAGAAGTTAGGCAGTCTTGCATTTAGGCTTTGCGTGCTTGAATGAGGAAGAGAGCTGAATGCCTGTTCGAGCATTTTGTCCATGCAGCTCCTATGGCGCACCAGTCACAGGCAAGGCTTGTGAAACTTTTAGTTCCTCCATGGTGGACCATGGTGCAAGTTTTCACTGGGATCTCAAATTGCTGGCTGGCCTTTCCTGCATGTTATGCAGCAGAGCCTTGTGCAGCATTTGTCATAAACCTAGCAGCAACTCGTTTCTGAAAGACACACAACTCCAACACAAAACTCTGTTAGCTCCTAGCTTGGCGAGCATGAGCCCTGTCAAGCATGCCATACAACTTACCTGTTTTTATGGTCGTTAGCCCATAAACACCTTCATTCCCTTGACGACAGCAGCAGCACCAGCAGCAGCAGGGGGTATAATGGGACGAGGGAGAGGATTTTCCTCTTTTCATGTTTGGTTGCCGCATGGCCCCACACGCACCTTCATTCCCTTGGCAGCAGCAGCAGCAGGGGAGCCCTCAGGCAGATCCACAGGCTTGCCCATCTTGCCCTGCTTCTCGGCAGCCCCCTCCTCTGATGCCAAGTTAGGCAAGCCAAGCTCGTGGCGCAGCTCGATAGCCAAGCCTGAGATGCAAAGTTGGCAGAGGCATTGAGCTTTTGTCTTTCACCTTGAGATTGACGCAATCTAACGTTTTTTGGATCATCAATCCTGGCAGAGGCACAGAGCTTGCAGTTGTAGAGATGCCTCAGAGATACCTTCAGAGATGCAGCACCCGTATGTGGCCAGCAATGCACAGGGGTTCGCAAAAACAGCAGAGGCACAGGACTCGGTCAGTGTGCAAATGTTAGACGCAACTCCAAGGCCAAGACTAAGATGCAAAGGGAGCACGCCAAGGGCCTGCAATGCACTTTGAGGCACAGGGCTTGATCCGTATGCCAATTGTCAGATGCAACTCCAAGGCCAAGACTAGGATGCAAAGGGAGCACGCCAAGAGCCTGCATTGGAGGCACAGGACTCAAGCAGCACGTGAATAGTCGGAAGCAGCTCCAAGGCCCAGATTACAATGCAAAGGGAGCACGCCAGTAGCTTGCACAACACTTCAGGCACAGGCAAGACAACAGCCAAGCCTGCCATGCGACCAGGTCGCAGGCACCTGGCCTGCTTCTGCCCGGGTGCAGGACTGTGTCGGTGTTTTACATGCATGGCGCAGATCCACAGCCAAGCATGACATGCACACAAGAGATAGGCACCTGGCCTGCTTCTGCCCATGTGCAGAGCTGTGTCGGTGTTTTATATGCATGGCGCAGATCCACAGCCAAGCATGACATGCACACAAGTGATAGGCACCTGGCCTGCTTCTGCCCAGGTGCAGAGCTGTATTGGTGTGCCAAGCAAATAATGACACATGCAAACAACCACACGAACAACAGCACTGACAGGTTAACAGCCAAGCTTTTGTCATGTGAACAAGGACACAGAATTATTGGACGAGAAAAAAACAAAGAACCTTATATTCCCTTCCAGCAACGTAGGCCACCATTGACACCACGCAAGGCCTAGTAAGCGTGAGTGGGCACTTGGAGTTTACACCATGCGGCCAAACAGCAATCATTTGGTCAAGTTCCTGTAAAACGAGACTTGCTGCGGCGATTTTGGTTACAAAACCCAAGACCGAACGTTTCCTTTCGACAACACATGTTCATGTTTAGTTGGAAGCTTTCACCTTGTAACCCAAAATCCACACCAAAACCATTTGGCTGCCTAAGTGGCCCCCTGGCCCCCCAGGACAAGGGTCCAATGATTGGACAAGGGCAAGGAATGGCTGAGCAAGAAAAGAGGAACATTGGGGAGTATGACAGGACAAAAGAAGACTCTAGGAGCATGCACACGCAAGTGCACCGGCACTCACATCTGATTGCACTCTCACCCACCCGCACCCGCTTAGACACAAACTCAAGAGCACATTTGCACACACATTCATGCGCACGAGATCTGTCTGTGTGCATGCACATACCCACTCCCCTTGACCGCTCTTCAGCTCAAGCCACAGGTCTGGGGACATGAAAAAAATAATTTGAGCGCACACACTCACCCGCTCAGGATCACTCACCTATGCCGCTCTTCAGCTTCAGCCACAGATCTGGGGATGCTGGGTACAGGCCTGAGGGCGAGGATGTAGGCCTGTCCAGCGCAGGGAAGTGCTGGAAGCACTGCACGTGCACCTCAGCGCGCCCGCCTGCAGGAAAGCACAGGGAAGCCAGCTGGAAGCACCGCACATGCACTGTCCAGCGCAGGGAAGTGTTGGGAGCACTGCACGTGCACCTCAGCGCGCCCCCTTGCAGGGAAGCACAGGGAAACCAGCTGAAGGCACTGCACGTGCACTGTCCAGCGCAGGGGAGGTGTTGGGAGCACTGCACATGCACCTCAGCACACCTTCCAGCAGAGCAATGGAGTGGACTATGGCAGCGAGAGGAGGACAGATTCTAATTGACATGGATTGCATCAGCTTGGATCAGGGCATCCCTGTTAGGATGACAGAGGCTCCTGTTAGCATGGATTGCATGAGCGTAGGTCAGGGCACCCCAGTGATGATGGAAGGTTCTGATAAGCATGGATTAGGGCGCCCCGGCAAAGCTGCTTGGAAGACGACAGAGGCAAAGGATGGAGGCATAGCAGAGAAAATGTTGTACTTTAAAGCAGCATGAGCCAGTGTACTTCATCCCAATTGCACGTTAAGCTCAGGGAAGAAGTCACGAGAGCCTCGCAGGTGCAAGGGGGGGAGGCACTTTTACTCACTACTCAGCAGCAGCAGTCCCTCCGATTCAATGTGAGGTACACAGATCTGAAATTGAATTCAGGAGGAATTGGATCATGGCATTGCCCTCCAGAAATGACGTAAGAGCGAATTTTGCTGGCACCTTATCATTTGTAGGAGGCCACTCCTCATGCACAGCAAACAATTTCAGAGCAATCACAATCGTGTTTGCTGATACGCTTGCAGCAAGCCGACAATGCGCTTGCCAAACAAATGTCCCTTACGTGCTTGGCTGCCACAGTGCACATGCATGGCGGGCGCGCACACACACACGCACACGTACACACACTTGCGCTCACACACACACGCACACGTACACACACGTGCGCGCACACACACACCTGGCAATGAGCGCACAGTGGGCTGGCTGTACAAGAAACTGTTGAGGGCAGGGTGCACGGACGCCACCACTCGCACGCGGCCAAGGGCTGCAGGGGGGAGTAGGCCAGCAGCTACTGCACCCCCTGCTATGCACATCTGTGCAAGAAGAGCGTGCAAACAGGTTCACATCATTGTTAAGTGGAGAAGGGTATTAAGAAAGAAGCATAGAGGCAGCTATTGTTCCCCCTGCTATGCATGTATGTGCCAGGAGAGCATGCAAATAGACTCATGCTGTTTTGAGAGGAAAAGGCTATTGAGGAAAATGCAGGCATGCAGTTACTGCACCCCCTGCTATGCACATCTATGCAAGGGAAGCCCGCATGAAAACGTCCAATTGTTATTGTCGAGAGGAAAAGGATGCTGAGGAGAAAGCGGGCCTGTGGTCGCTGCACCCCCTGCTATGCAGATCTGTGCAAGGGAAACCTGCATGAAAACATCCAACTGCTCTTGTCGAGAGGAAAAGGATGCTGAGGAAAAATGGGCATGCGTCCACTGCAAACCCCTGCTATGCAGATCTGCGGAAGCAAAGCACGCACAAAGGCATTCCATTAATGTTGTCGAGAGGAAAAGGATGCCATTCCATTAATGATGTTGAGAGGAAAGAGCACATCAGCATTCACTGCAGCCCCTGCCAAAGGCGCTCCATAGTTTTGTGCGAGGTAGGGAGTGAGATCAGAGTGAACTGAGGATAAGCATGCCTGCACGCCCTTCTTTGAACGCAACTCAAAACATCAGTCGCAGAAATAGGAGTTGAGGCAAAAAAAAGGATTACACCACCAAGCAGTAAAAAGCAAACAGCAGTGCACTTGAAAAGTGAGAAGATCAAGGAAAGCAGGCATGCAGCTCCTTCTTTCTCTTGCAATAAGGATTGGAGCCCCATGGAGGGCATCAAGCAGAATTAAATGCTGTCTTCGGATTGCACCAGATGTTTAGGACGTTTAAGCTGCACAGAGGCTCATGATGCATAACCTTGAGAGGTGATTGCAGAAGTAATTGCGAACAACATGCGTTGTTGAGAAGTGACTGCAAAAGAGGCACCGCAAGTACATTTGATGCACACAACTCATCACATGCACACCAGTAGGACAAAACTTGGATGGACACTAGCTGCTCTGCGCCCTGCTGCAATGATCATTGCTGCTGGCAGACCCTAAGCACACCACGACAAAGATGTCTGCACACAAATTTCTCGACGCGCACCCGCGTCTTTGCTGCTCTGTGCTTAGGTGCCCTTTTCAAAGTCGGACCTTGAGCTCATCATCATAACAAAACGAGAATGCACACCTGTGCCTCAGCCGCCCCGCGCTCCGCTGCCATGACCATGCCTGGGGATAGACCCTGCGTGCAAGCACTGAGGGGCCCCAGGGCAAAGGTCCTGCTGGGCATGGTGCCCATTGGGGAAGGGGGGCTGGGGGCGGGTGTGCCCCACGTGCTGCCTGTGGCAGTGCTTGGCACGCCTACATTGGGGCTGATACCTGCATGGATATGATGGTGTTTGATAGACTTAGTGTGGCCTTCTTGTTGTTGGTTTGATGTCGGGGCACAGGTGCCCCACCTGCTGCCTGTGGCAGTGCTCAGCATGCCCTTATTGGGGACGATGGGCCTGCATGGATGCTATGGTGTTTTGATAGACCTGGTATCGTCTTCTTCTTTTTGCTCCGGTGCGTGGGTGGGGGTTGGCAGGGATGCCCCATGTGCTGCCTGCAGCAGCGCTCCGCACGGTTACATTGGGGCTGATGAGCCTGCCAGGCAGCATTGGTGCTTTGAAACAGTGGTATTCACTTCATCCTTGTAGTGGTGGAGGAAACCTCAATTGCTGCAAGTAACAGCGTTCAGCACGCCTAGTGACTCTGCCTGGTGTCAGTGCAGGGGCAGTGCTAGGCGGGCCTGGTGACAGTGCAGGGTCAGTGCCAGGTGGGCCTGGTGACAGTGCAGCGACAGAGATTGGCATGTGGTGACAGTGCAGGGGCAGTGTTAGGCGGGCAGGGTGACAGTGCAGGGGCAGTGTTAGGCGGGCCTGGCGACAGTGCAGGGTCAGTGCCAGGCGGGCCTGGTGACAGTGCAGCGACAGAGCTCGGCATGTGGTGACAGTGCTGGACACGCACAGGGACAGCACTAGGCACGCCTATATTGAGGCTGATACTCGTGTTTATTTCGGGATAAAGCTAGTGGTAGAGCTGTGGTGGTCAAGATGGAGGCAAGAGTGCCCCCCCTGCGCCACCTCTGGCGGTGCAGGTGGCATGCAAGCACGGGCAGCTAATTTCCTGCATTAGGGTGCCTGCAAATGTTATGAAGTGGCGGTGGTGATGGAGGGCATTTGGATGCGTCACAATGTTGTGATGTGCGTTGTGTGCTGAAGCCGCCAATTTTGTTAGCGTCGGTGCATCATCAATGGCCAATGGCGGAGTAAAGGTATGCAATCATTGGGGCAGGCACATTCTTTGATTTTCTAGCATGATTTGTTGTCGCTGTGATGGTGGCGAGTGTGAAATGCTAGAAGATACCCAGGCATAGGGCTGATATTTGTATACCTGTTCTTACATCATTTTTTGTGGTGATGGAGGCTTTGCTTGGAGGCAGTGCAAGGAACACTGAATGAGGGACACAAATTGACGCGCTGGGGTGGGGCGTGTGGAAGAGGACCAAATGAAGGCACCTTGTGATAAAGAGCAATCAAAAGAGAAGGAGAGGGTGCTGAGTCAACGGAGATGGAAGGACCTCATTATTTATGAGGAGGGTGTAACGATGGAGGCATGCTTCAAACAGAGAAGGCGCCAGGTATCAGATATAAAAAGGGCATGCGCAATCGGAACACAGGAGAAGCACTCACCAGATGGAGGAGGGACCATATGTACAGTGCATGTGCAATCAGAGTATAAGCACTCAAAGGGAGGAGGGACCAAGTAGAATATAGAAATCAAAAGCGGAAGGGGGGAGGTGCAACCAAAGCAGATGCAAGGCACTCACCAGATGGAGGAGGGACCATGTACAGTGCATGTGCAATCAGAGCATAAGCACTCAAAGGGAGGAGGGACCAAGTAGAGTATAGAAATCAAAAGCGGAAGGGGAAAGTGTAGCCAAAGCAGATGCAAGGCACTTACCAAATGGGGGGGGGGACCATGTAATCAAAAGCGGAGATGGAAGAGGGGTTGCTGGGGTCAGGGGGCAGCTGAGGGCCCTCCCAAGCATCCTCCCACTTTGCAGCAGCCTGGTCGATGGCCACCTGCAAGCATGAGCAATAGAGTGCACATTTTACAGTCTAAATACAGAAACAAATGCGCAGCCTTGTTCGACATCAATTCTTCCCTGCCAAAGCCAGTTCCTGCCAAAGCCTGTTCCCTGTTCCCTGTTCCCTGCCAAAGCCAGTTTGACGGCCACCGTCACGCCTCTCAGAGAACACATGGCCTCTGCACATTCAAGAGGCCATGGGAAAAGTCGATGCAGGTGAACATACGTAAGCATTACAGAACCAGCGGTGCACACATCTGCAAGCAACGCACTCTGCACAGAATATAATTGGGAGCATGGGGAAAGCGGGCCCACCTATTGTGAGATCTTTCGTTTTATTTGGTGGGCCACTTGCGCGCGACTTCTACTTTGTCTCAGCAAGACTTGAGGCCATCTTTGGACACCACAATTTGCACACACACACACACACACACACACACACACACACACACACACATGCCCTGCTAAGACAAAGCGGGAGCTGTGAGTAAGTGACCCTACACCAGCAGGGCATCATCATTGCCTTAGCAAAGGTCCATTAAAGCAAATCCACAATATGCAAGGCACCTCTTGGGCCAGTAATCATTGGAGCAGTGGAAAAAAAACAGCAAAACAACTTGAGCAGATAATTTCAGGACTTGATCGCATGCACATGAGCAGCACACGCCCAGAGAACAGTGAGAATAATGAAGCCGGGAAGGTCACCCATTAACGAGCAGCATTAGCATGTCCACTGTGGAACTCCAGTGCGCACACAAATTTTATGCCAACGTTCACAGGCATCACCCATTACACGGGTCCAGATGCCGCGAAGGTCACCCCAAGCCATTCACAACCAGCATGAGCGTGTGCCACTGCCCAGCATGCACTCAAACCTCGTGCCCACCATTATAGAAAGCCCATCATCTTGCGGCTCCAGGTGCCGCACAATTCAACTTTGCCATTTATACCTAGCACGAGCAAGAAGTCCACTGTCCAGCGGACATGCAACACACATGGGCCTTCGCAGACACCACTCACTGCTCGTATCCAGGTGCCCCGGAGGTCGCCCATCCCTACAGCAGCAGCATAGGGCGTGAGCGCATTCACTGTCCAATGCACGCCTCTCTGCAGCACCCCCAGCGCAGCATGAGCTGCAGCGGCTGAGGGTGGGCGGGGCCAGCTGCGCGTCAGAGTGCGTGCATGTGTGCATGTGTGTGTGTGTGTGTGTGTGTGTGTGTGTGTGTGTGCGCGCGCGTGCATGTGTGTGTGTGCGCGCGTGTATGTGCCCGCATAGACAGAGGAATCGTGTATGTGAGCAGGTTGGGAAATGTCTTCAGGAGGCATTTGCCCTCAAGGTGGCATATGGATGAACACACCTGTACAATGGATCTGGATATACTGAACTCAAAACCATAATTATCATCAACAAACACTCGTGACTTTTGGTACTTAAGTCCATAAGGCGATTGAACATGTCAAAAATTGGGAATAACATCTGCAAAAATTATGAAGACGCTGCCTCTGCTTCCGATATCTGTTTGGCAAACATGAAGACCATATATCATTATTACCACCACCATGCGGCATCATCATTTTGTAACGCCAGTCCCATGGCACATTTTGGTCGTGTGTCACAAGAGACAGCCCTTTGGCCAATGCAGTCCTTTGGCACAATGCAGTCAAGGTGGCACAACACAGTCAAAATGCACAATACTGGATGCACAACGCAGTCAAGATGAAGCCGAGATGGCACGATCCTAAACGCACGATCCAATTGCACAGTGCAGGCAAGATGCAGCCAAGAGGGTAGAATGCACGATCTGGTCGCACAGTTCTTTTCGAGACGCACCACTGGTGTTGTCCAATGGAAGACTGCAGGGAAGTGATGGCAAAGCCAACCACACACGAGACGCATGCACTTTTGGAGAGGCAAGTGGTGTACATGCATGCTGCACTTGCATGCCAAATGATTCAATGAGGTGGTGAGGTATGCAGGTATGCTCTTGCTAACCCCATTAGCCCAAGAAAACCGGCATGCACGTGCAGCATGCGTGCTCACCACCTGCCTCACCAGAAGTGCATGCACCTCACGGAATGCATGTGTTTGCTTGAGCTTGATCTAGCCTGAAGGTAAGTTGCTTCTCATGTGTCGACTCATAGGAAGCCGCTTTATACGCCTTGGCAGAAAGGAAGTAGCTCTGCACATGTTTGCTTTTGCTTGATCAGGACCAAAGAGGTGTGCAGCCCCTTTGGCGAGCCACGACTTCTGAATGGACACAATTGTGGGATCGAATTGGCTGGTCCAACCATAAACAAAGGGCACGTTTCTACCACATGCAAGCAGAAGCTGCATGCTATAGCCTGAAAAGGTGTATACAAAGCAAGTAGGCATTTGCGCGCATCCAAACCAGCCTTGCTTCTCCTGCACACATGTTTCCACTGGCATCACATCCACACTTTTCCTCCTTTAAACTAGGAGCACCTGGAAAGCACACATCCTCTGCAAATGCAGCAAATGCCTTTCATGGCAGTAGAGCTCCTGCAGCATAGCTGCAGTACTTTCACACTCCAAAATCTCTGCAACCAGGAAGGAACCGACTGTGCATTGGAGCTCTCTGCAAGTGCATGCACCACTTATGGACATCATCATTCTGAATTTTAATTCATCCTCCTCCACCATCTTTCAAGGTGAAGCACTGTCCCTCCCAGGCAGGTCAGAAGTTACGGATGACTGCTCCTGTGGATTGCCTTGAGAGTGCAACATACTGCGCAAGCCTCTTTTTTTGAAAGACGGCACAGTTTCCCTCACCATACCAAGATCAGAGATTCCTGCGCGTGCTTTGTTTGGATATCTTGCGCTCTCTCCTGTCCTGTCCAAGTACCAAAGACATCTGTTGCTCACATGCTGTCTGGCTCATCGGTCATATGCCCCTCACTCGCTGTCGTACCCATTAGCAATCTGTTTCACACTCGCTGTGCAGCTCATTAGAACTCTTCCATCATCTTGGGGATCGCACTAGCTGTCCAAGCACTAGAGCCACTGCTCGCTTGCTGTGCAACCACAACAAATTCTTCCATCACCTGGGAGGTCGACTGAGGCACAGACACACTCATCCGCCCATGCACACTGGGGGCATGCGTATTGGGATGGGGCGTGCATGTTGGGAGCATGCGTATTGGGATGGGGCACGCAAATTGGGGGTATGCATATTGGGGTCATGCATATTGAAGGCAGGCACGCATGTTGGGAGCATGCATATTGGGATGGGGCACACACTTTGGGATCAGTTGGGGTATAGGCGCACTCACCTATCCACCCAAACATCACATTCAGGGGCACTTGTACCTCATTGCTACGCAGCACCCATGTGCACCTTCTTGCCACCTGTAAGTCCTTGCTGCTACGTTTGTACCTCTTTGCTGCGGTGCCACTTGTACTCCTTGCCTCTCGTATCTCCTTTTGCTGCGCAGCCAAAACCCAACTCCTTGCTATGCAAGCACATCCAACAAAACTTGCAAACTTGCATGCAACAAAACTTCAACCCATTGCTGCGCGCCAAATCCAGGACACTTGTAGCTTCGCTGCTCATTGTTGGCAATAGAGGCTGCCCAGTTTGGCCAAAGCATTCACGCCCTCGTCCAAACACACACACACCGGGGGCACTCGCACTCACTTGCTGTGCGGCCCATCAGGGCTCTTGCCGTGCTGCTGCTCATTGTTGGCGGTGGAGTCCGCGGGGGGCGGCTGAGGCAAAAAGTGTAGCACCAGAAAGGCAGTCAAGCAATCCGCGGCTGTGTCCAAGGCCTGTGCTTCCGAGTTATCTGGCACGCAGTCGCCACGCGCAAGATTGGGTGCACTGCCACACAACTGGCCTGCAGGGGGAGCAAGGTCCAATGCGTGCCATGAGTGCAGTTAGTGGTTGAGCACTTGGCAGTGAGTGGCTGGTAAGCAATAAGTGCATGCATTGCTGGTCAAGCAGACACTGCGTGCGTCGCTGCAAACAAAATCAGGGGCACTGCCACACAGCTAGCCTGCAAAGGGAACAAAAGGTGCAACAAGTGTGTTACGGGGAGGAGAGGCCATGACTCAAAACGTACGACGCAGCTCAGCAGGTCCAACTGCGGTTCATACATATAATTGATTATATACATATATAAAGTAATAAAGAACTCAGGTGCACATAAAACAGGTTTATCAACTTTGATTCAGTGATGCACCATCTCAACTGCAGGTTCACAAATGTAAAGCTACATTGAGTGCATTGACTGAAATAAGGGCAATGAGTGCTTACGCACTTGCAAGGCTGGAGCACTTGGATATCACTAAGGTACACGAAGTGCTAAAAAAGCTGCAAGAAAGAAGGCTTGCTAAGCAACAGATGCACACACGCACGCGCACACACACACACGCGCGCGCAAATACATACATACAGACACACACATATACACACACACAGACACACACACACACACGCACAAACGCGCGCGCATGCACACACACAAGGTCAATGTCTGTTATGATTACACCGCATCAAAGGTCAAAGATAGAAGACAGTGTTGCTTGTGGTAGGGATTGCAATGGTCGGTAAGTGTGTGGAGCCACCGCTATACTAATGCGCTTGTATTCAAACGTCATTGCGCGCAATACATTGTTGGCGACGATTTTTTAAGATGCTTGAATTTCCAGGTCTACTCGTGATGTGCACCATGATCGAAAACAGGCAACAAGAGCTTGACATGCAACATGATTGGCACCAGGTAACATGAGCTTAAACATGTGACTTTCCAGGTCTGCTTGTGATGTGCACCATGATTGACACCAGGCAACAAGAGCTTGACACACACCGTGATTGGCACCAAGTGATATGAGCTTGAGCATGTGTGACTTTCCAGGCCTGCTTGTGATGTGCACCATGAATGACACCAGGAGAGCAACAAGAGCTTGACACACCGTGATTGACACCAGGCAACAGGATCAGCGGCTTATTGATGATGGCATATGTAGCTCCCTGACGCAGCCCGCACCACGCGGCTTGAGCAGCATATGGCATGATGTGTGGCCACCCCTGTGTGTGTGTGTGTGTGTGCGTGCGTGTGTGTGTGTGTGTGTGTGTGTGTGTGTGTGTGCGTGTGTGTGTGTGTGCGTGTGCGCGCGCGCGCGCAGGGCAGTTCAAACTCTTGCGCAACCTGACGATTAAAAAAGGATTTCAAAGCAGGTCAGGTCACACCTGAGCTTTTCAAGGACCGGGTTGGGGAGCACCAGAAACTTTCTTGAGCGCCTCAGGCAAATAAAGTGATGCATAGCAAGGTCGAAAACAGCAGGGCCCAAACAACAAAGAGAGAGAGAGAGAGAGAGAGAGAGAGAGAGAGAGAGAGAGAGAGAGAGAGAGAGAGAGAGAGAGAGAGAGAGAGAGAGAGAGAGAGAGAGAAGAGGCAAAGGGAAAGGAGGGCCCTTGCCCATGGGAACCCTGCCTGCTCCCTGTCTGCCATTGCAGTCTCTGATTACCTTCTGTAAGCCTGACATGCAAGCCTGCCCTACCAGACCCCCCCAGCCACCCTCTCCCCTTCAGCAGCCCTGCACTCCCCAGAGGCCTGCTGGAGCAGCACCTCAGCTACGAGTTTAGGGTCACTTCAGAGGACCTCCTAGGTGCAGGCTGCTGTTGGCTTCTGTTGGCAAGGAAGTGGGGATGTGTTCAAAGAAATTTGAAAAAAGAGGGTGAAAGCCTCTCCCCAAAGTTGAAAGGTGGGTGATTAACAAGGACTTCTGAACAAGCAATTCAAACACACTGGCACCTGGCCAGGGGCTTGCGCCCTTGGCCGTGCTTTTTTCCTTGAACTCAACCCTATAATTTTTTAAAGGAGGTTGGGTACACCCAAGGAATCGTTGAGTGTCTCGCGGGCAGCACCGTAACCCCTTGTAACCCCCTGAACTTCTCTGCGTGTGTGAGTATGTGTGTGTATCCATGCAAGGCTTGTGCGCACATGCTCTTGGTGATATGCTTTCAAATATAGAAACCTTCAAGAGCTTGTATGATTTGTTTGTGAAGAGCATGCAGAAAAGGAAGCTCTGTTTTCGCTGGGCAGGTACAACAAATGAGATACAACCATGGGATCCTTGGCAGAATGTTTCACCAACAATATGGGGATAGACAGCCATCCAAACCGCTCTTTAGATTGCAGCGCAGCAATTGCATGAAAGGTACAAACCCATTTTGTTTTGCAAGGTCATCCAAGCGTGTAAGAGACATCCATAACATTCTTTCCCCATTGTTTTTTCCATTTTCCTTTTGAATCGAGCCAGGTTGAGCTGCAAAGAAGCCCGACCTTTCCTTGTTAAAACTGCCTGGAATGACCATGGAATGATGGAAGGCCAAACTTCAGTGCACACATGTCAGCTTCATGCCGGATATCACACCCATTTGCACGGCCTCCACCATACATCATGCTCATCACAGTTACAGATCTGCCACCATTCAGCTCTCCATCTGCCACCATTCAGCTCTCCATTACAGCTCTGCCACCATTCATTTGCCCAGTGCCAACCTGCATGCATGGCCTCTACCATACACTAAGCCCACCACGGTTGAACCTCTGCCAACACTCCTTCAAGACACACATGCTGCCACGCACGCTCGACGTGCTTGCATCTGCCATCATGTTTCTAGCGATGCTTGCATCTGCAGACACTCATTCAAGTGCGCCTACACCTGAGCCATTATGTTATGAAGGCATGCGTGCTCACATCCGTTCTCTAAAAGACAATCGGCAGCATTGCCTCCCTACCCCTCTGAACAGAAGTTTCGCTCTTGATTGGACACGGTCAACATCATCAAGGGCTGGCCGCACGCCCAACTTGCCCATGTACAAACGGGCACCAACAGGCAACATCATGATAGGGTAGTTACCGCCACGTACCATCTGCCCATCAAGTTCCCCAGTCAACATCATCATGGGCCGACTGCCTGCAAGCCAGCCCCCCGCAATCGCCAGCTTCCCGAGCACCTCGCTGCTCCATGTGCTGCCCAACATGGCAAGCCCGCCTGTGCTGGCAAAAAGTGAGGGGCAGTGTGCAAGAAGCTGTGGATAATGCAGGAATCATGGGAGCACACGCTGCTCCATGTGCTAGCCAACATGGCATGTCCACCTGTGCTGGCGAGGAGCAGTGTGCAAGTTTTTAAAGATACTTGTAAATAGACAGGCACAGGGCAGGAACATCCGATCACTGTTCTATATTCGTCTCGTCGCATGTGTATAGATTGGCTGTGAGGGAAGAAAGTGTCAATCACAGGGCAAACAAAGAATTAATTGAGGGACGAAGGGATTTGCGTTCTGCCTGTGAGGGGGTGGACAACGTCAAGACTCACGACATTTAGATGTGAACTATGATTCCAACTGTCCTGCTCTACTTAAAACCCTCAAGACACGCTGCACGCGCTGCTTCCTCAATCACATGCTCGATCACATGTATGTCTCATACCATGTGTCTCATGCCGTGAGTCTCATCCACCGGTTTCCAGCCGTGTGTTTTAAGTCGAGTCTCATGTGCAGTGTGTCTCATCCACCACGTGCCTGCCTTCTCATCCTTGTCTACTGTGTGAAAACTGTCTTACAAGCAGCAGATCTCCAAGCCAGGTTCACCCACAGGTGCTCCAACTCCCAAGCTTGATTTCCTCTACCCTTCATTCATACACTGGACCCTCTCATTCCTTTGACACATAGAGTTGCGCACTCCTCTACCCCTCGTGCTCTGTTCCAAAATGCCCTCATCCTGGGCTTGCCAATCGGCCCAATTTACGCTTCCAGCCCAGAAAATAGCACCCCACAAGCACAGCCCACAAGCCATCTTTGCATGCTCTCTGCAGCATCCCAAGTATGTACACACACACCAGCGTGTTTCACCGCAGCATCCCCGAAGTACAGGCCTGACGCCGAATGAGTGGCCACCAGCACGTTGGTCAGCCGCCCAGATCTGCTAGACCTGTCGTCGAAGCCCTGCTCAGCGGCTTGCCTCGACACCTCCTTCATGACCATGGGGCCCAGCATTTCAGCCGTGGGGAGGGGCACTGTGCCTGCGCATGCATGAGAGGAAATCAGGGCAAAAAGAAATTGCCGACAGACAACAAAGGGGGGGCAAGGGCGCATGCTTTACCGTCCACCACCCCCTGCTGCAGGGGCCCAGCATTTCAGCTGTGGGGAGGGGCACTGTGCCTGTGCATGCATGAGAGGAAAGCAGGGCAAAAATAAATTGCCAACAGACAACAAAGAGGGGGCAAGGGCGCATGCTTTACCATTCACCACCTGCTGCTGCAGGGACCCAGCAATTCAGCTGTGGGGAGGGGCATTGTGCCTGCGGGTGCTTAAGAGGAAAGCAGGGCAAAGAACAAATTCCCGACAGAAAAGGAAAAGGGGGCAAGGACGTATGCGCTTCATCATCACCCTTCTGCTGCGTCAGCGGCTAGCCCTGGCTGTGTTGAGCGTAAGGTTGGGCAAAGAGGGTCAAGCAATAAGGAAAGGAGGCTGAGAAGGGCCCCTTTGGGACCTTTAGACCCTCTATAGGGTCTTTTTCCTATGCTCAACCTTCTTTACCCTAGTTGCAACATGTTGTGCCTGTGTTGTCATTGGATGTCACTGGTGGGAAGATCTCAAATGTCAGGAGGCTGCTGTGAAAACAGCAAAGAAAAGCAAGGAGAAAACAAGGAGAAAGCAAGGAGACTGAGGAAAACGCAAGGACGAAGCATGGACGCTTTGAGGGAAAGCAGAGTTTTCACGTGACCTCAGGAGAGCGTGAGGAACTCAGAAGGAAGCTAAAGGGAAGAGCAAGGCCCCCCAGTGACCCTGCACGACTGCACACTACAAAGTGACGCCCTTTGCTTTATTAGTGTCAGCGAGGGAGGCTGTGATGGCGCACAGCTGCTTCCCTCTGTTTGAGAACTGCGGCACTCAAACGATGTAGATGACACAAACCACTGCAAGATTGTAATGGTGCACAGCCGCTTCCCTCTGTTTGACACTGCAGCACTCGAATGCGCAAAGTCTACAGCCTTAAATGAGCGCTACAGGGGGATGCATTTACAATGTGGGGAGGGGCACAGTGCCTGCAGGATGAGAGGCAAAGAGGAAAGCATTGCTTGGATGTACGTAATGAATTAGCATCTCTGCTGACGTCCTGCAGAAGGGCAACGTCCTGTGGGTGTACGGTCTGAACGTGGAGAGGATGGAAGACCCCAGTGTGAGGGTGATGAAAGGAGAATATTTGGGGAGGGAATCTGTGCTGCTGGTAACAGGGCTCGAAGAGTGAACAGACTCATAAAATGCATGTATGAAGTGCAAAAGCTTACAGAGCGCATGCAACGGATGTGCACATTCTGCCTACATGCATTGCACTGTGCTCTATGTTCCATGCGCGTTACGCACTGCCTGACTTCATCAAACATTATTATCAGGTTCAAGCTTTTTTGAGGCTGGAGGCCGCTCTGTCGATGTTTGTGGGCCTTTTGTCTATTGCAGGTCAGGTCTATGCCATCAACGCAATGTCATCAGGGTTACACATTGCGCGCCCTGTGCAAGACCTCAAGTAAATGGCGCAACAAGCCTTCATCAAGATGCGACAAGGCACTTTCAACTGTGCACTTCCAATTGCGCACTTCCAACAAGGCACCGCAGTGGGCAACTGTGCACTTGCAACCGTGCACTTTCAATGGCGCACTTTCAACAAGGCACCCTAGTGGGCAACTGTGCACTTTCAATGGCGCACTTTCAACAAGGCACCCTAGTGGGCAACTGTGCACTTTCAATGGCACACTTCCAACAAGGCACCCTAGTGGGCAACTGTGCACTTTCAATGGCGCACTTCCAACAAGGCACCCTTGTGGGCAACCGTGCACTTTCAATGGCGCACTTTCAACAAGGCACCCTTGTGGGCAACTGTGCACTTTCAATGGCGCACTTTCAACAAGGCATCCTAGTGGGCAACTGTGCCCTTTCAATGGCGCACTTTCAACAAGGCACCCTAGTGAACAACTGTGCACTTTCAATGGCGCACTTCCAACAAGGCACCCTAGTGAACAACTGTGCACTTTCAATGGCGCACTTCCAACAAGGCACCCTAGTGGGCAACTGTGCACTTTCAATGGCGCACTTCCAACAAGGCACCCTAGTGGGCAACTGTGCACTTTCAATGGCGCACTTCCAACAAGGCACCCTAGTGGGCAACCGTGCACTTTAAATGGCGCACTTTCAACAAGGCACCCTAGTGGGCAACTGTGCACTTTCAATGGCGCACTTCCAACAAGGCACCCTAGTGGGCAACTGTGCACTTTCAATGGCGCACTTCCAACAAGGCACCCTAGTGGGCAACTGTGCACTTTAAATGGCGCACTTTCAACAAGGCACCCTAGTGGGCAACTGTGCACTTTCAATGGCGCACTTTCAACAAGGCACCTTCAACTGTGCACTTTCAATTGCGCACTTCCAACAAGGCAACGCAGTGGGCACAAGGCACTTTCAACTGTGCACTTTCAACCATGCCTTGCTGCACCGATTGATCAGCACAATCGGTGTTGACAGAGGTCGGCAAGTCCGATGGCAGACATGTGCGCAAGTGGATATGCGCAAAGACAGAGCAAACATGCCTTACCATAGGGTCCAAACTCATGTGTGAAACCCTTTGTGCAAAGTTGTCTTTATAAGCATAGAACATGAATGCATAAACAACTTTTGGGTGAGGCCAGGGAGGCTCAAAAAAGTTTCCTGAAGCAGTCCCCCCCCAAATGGCCAAGTTAGGACCCTCTGATGCCTTAACTGTTGCGGACCTTTCAACGCAAACGAATTGAGGAGAGCTCAGCCGCTGGCAAGCATTTGGTTGTCTTTTTGCCTCACCTGGTGGTGCACTGGGCTGCTCCAGCGCCTCCAGCTCGCCCAGCAAGGGCAGCAACTGCAGCAGGTCCACACCGGCAACCGCTACCCAGCAGCGCAAGCCTGCAGGCAGAGCATTTTTGGGGGGGGGGGGGGGAGACGTTGGAACAAGCAGCTCAACGTTTTGACAGGAGCATGCTCACACAGGTACATGACTGCATAAGTCTCGCACTTTAGTCACGTTGCTTCATCGGGGGGCGGCAGTAGGGTGTTGGTTCCCAGGATCAAGCTAAAATTTGTATGCGGATTTAGAAGGCCATTTGGGGGAGGGAGGGTCTTGGGTGGGAGGGACACCTGGAGAGGGGCCCCAACTACCCCCTCCCCTGAAGGCCATAAACATGAAACTATCCCAAGGAAAAAGGGCCCTGAGTGGACTTATTCCACATTGGTTCAGCCTTAAGGCACGGATGGGTTGCCTGAGTGAGCAGAATAGAGCAGCTTTGCATGTGTGCACAGCAACAGCAGAAAACGCTTCACAGCCAGCAACGCCACAGACTTGAAGTGGCTGTACAGCAACTTGCGCAAGCGTATTCAGGACCAGAGGGGCAGGAAGAGGGATCTTAGTTGTGGGAAGATTGGTTTACTGGCAAAGAGGACAATGCAGAGTAGAATTTTGAGGGGACGATGGATGTTCAGTTTCATTTGTATGAAAAGGTTGAGAAAAAAGGAGCAATAGGCCCCTCACTGAGTCAGGGCCTCTCCAACAATTTTTGCCAGCAAACTCTACCATGCTCTCCAAGCAGCCAGTTTCAGCGTTCATGTTTCTGCAATCATCTCTAGCATCGATGAAAAATCATGGAGCTCGAACGACCCAATCCTGGGAACAAGGGTTGACTCAGCACAGCACAACGCAAGCACACATCCTCCAGCATTGCCCAACACTTGCATCACAAGCAAAACAAACCCATCACTGACATCCAGTACAGCTGATCACATCATCACTGACATCCAGCATAGCCCAACACTCGCATGCATCACAAACAAAACAAGCCCATCACTGACATCCAGTACAGCTGATCACAAGCACGCGTAACCAAACAATAGTATCCAGCATAGCCCAATACTAACATGCATCACCCAGCAAGGTAAGCCAGGGAAAGGGAGAGTTAGGAGAGCAGAATCTTATCATCATTCACTACTCAGCATCATAAGCATACAAGCAGTCATCAAAAGAGAGTGGAAGAGCCAGTGGCTGCAGACGTGCTTTCAACCAGAACTGCATCACCCACAGAAGAGAAGAACTACATGGACATTGAGGAGAGTCCCCTGCTATTACCGACTACAAGTGGGGTGTCAAGCTGAGCAATAAGAGGCGTGTAAAACTCAATGAAGAACTAAAATTATGCCTTGAGAAAGTGTGGGTACGCTCTATGTGATTGGCCCCTTCAGGAAACATGTTCAGATTTAAAACAGGCCAGCGACGGCCGGCAGATAGACACGGCTCAATATTATTTCTCTGGGCGATGTGCATCTGCTGCAACAAAATGCACCATGATGCGAACCACAATACACCAGACGGCACAATCTTATCAATGGCACATTCCACACAGAACTCCCGAGATTGCTGCATGCATTGAGAGTTGAAATGTCTGTGTGGAAGCCGCATCATTTTATGTCATGCAACATTATGGAATGGGCCACATGGCGCGCCACGATGCGCACCAGGATGGGCCTGAATGCCCCATAATCCACCAGGGAGCCCTATGATGCACCAGGGAGCCCTATGATGTACCAGGGAGCCCTATGATGCACCAGGGAGCCCTGTGATGCACCAGGGAGCCCTGTGATGCACCAGGGAGCCCTATGATGCACCAGGGAGCCCTGTGATGCACCAGGGAGCCCTGTGATGCACCAGGGAGCCCTATGATGCACCAGGGAGCCCTGTGATGCACCAGGGAGCCCTGTGATGCACCAGGGAGCCCTATGATGCACCAGGGAGCCCTGTGATGCACCAGGGAGCCCTATGATGCACCAGGGAGCCCTGTGATGCACCAGGGAGCCCCATGATGTGCACCTGTTGGTGATCCAACATCGTGCTTCATAATCATCACCTGGTCATGCACTATCATGAACCAAATTGTGCGCACTTACGGGCCATGATGCCCCGTCATGCACACTAATGCGCACCTGCTGCACCATACTTGGCAGCAGCCGCCTGAGATGTTGCCGTGGCCAGGGCTTTGTAGTTTGTGGGAGCAAGGGCAGCTCCTGCGAGCGAGTGATGCACGTGCGGCATTAGGCAACCACGTCAAAGACGGCCAGTGAGCAGGGAGCAGCTGTGCTGCGGTGTGCGCTCATGCATCACTTCAAAAGTCAGAGACTTGGTTGAGGGCTCTTGCTTGTGAGCCATGTATTATGTTGTCACAAAGTCCTTGGTGCATTCCCAGCTTCTGTGTCCTCATTGCACAAAAATGCACGCGCCTTGAGATGCACATTGCTGGAGAGGGGATGAAGCAGAGGGAAAGACAGCATCTTGGCAGCAGTGACGCTTCCCCGCAAGCATGTCTGAAAAGAGGTCCGAGCTACTAAAAAGGTCACCTCGATGGCTTTGCAATGTGGACAGTTGGAACCTGTGCCCATCGCACTGTCAATTGTGTGTATGTGTGTGTGTGTGTGTATTTGTGTGTGTTTCAAAACCAACAGCAGCTGGAGGTTACCCAGAGGACCTCAAGTACCCTCTCATCCATGTCTCAAGCTTGAATGTCTGTGAGCTCAGAACATGCATCTTGGATTGCTTGATGGACGAGGGGAAACAGAGCAACTGACTGTTGCAGGGCACGCCTACTCCCTCAAGGACTCATCAGCACTGAGCCAAGATCCTGTTGTTAAGAGGTTAAGCTGACAATCCTGACCAATGCAATTGCAGCCCATCCTAGGTCAAGGCCATTTCATACTTGATACACTGAGCCTGCATCCGTAACCTGAAACAAAGAGGCAGTAGCACATTGAAGCTGCATCCTTAACCTGAAGCGAAGAGGCAGTAGCTGGTTGCCAAGGAGATGGCCAGAATGATGATGATCAACAAGACACAACTCAGTGTGTACAGGTCAGGCAACATACCCCATAGGTATTCTCAACCCCTTCTAAGCGAAGCAGTGCACGCGTGCACACACACACACACACACACACATACACACACACACACACGCACGCACGCACGCACGCACGCACGCACACATACGCACGCACACACACACACACACACACACACACACACACACACACACACACACACACACACACACACAATTTTCATGGATGTATCAGTTGAGAAGCCAAGGAAAGCTGTGCCTGTCAATGCTTCAACCATCCACACCTGGAAAGATCATGATCATACATTCTCCATCCTTGCCCTGGATTGGTGGCTGTGATGTGCTATTTCTGTTTGCAAGGGGCTCCGCGAGATTGAGCGGGGGTGGAGGGGGAGGCAAAATGATGGAAGTTCTCCGCACCTGTGTGTATGTGTGTGCGTGTGCGTGTGTGTGTTTGTGTGTGTGTGTGTATGTGTGTGTGTGCTTGTGCGCGTCCCCACTCGCTTGTTAACATGCCACCCGTTAGTCTCTTAATTGTCCTGAGTGGGAACTTTTGTGATTTTTAACTGATATCAAATTGTTGTGTTCCTGCACATTAACACACGAGTGAATGCGTGTGTTGTGTGTGAGTGTGTGTGTGTGTGTGTGTGTACCTCTGCCAAAAAGGCATCCAGGTGCGCTTGTGTGCGCTCGACAGCTTGAAGATCAGGCTCTGTTGCAGCTGCAGTGGCAGCGGTTGCCATTTGTCGCGTTCCCCCAAGTCTACTACTGCCAGGAGCGAATGCAGCCTTTGAAGCGTGCTGATGAGTATTCTGAGGCACGTTCAGCTTAGTCCTTGTGTTATGCTGTAGTGCCCTGATTGCTGATGGACATCTCTTTCTGTTTGGCTGAGACAAGCTACGAGACCTCACGAGACTGTGAGGTTTTCCTAGGCCCAAGCAACGCATCCTAAAAATATTTTCAACCTAATCCATTGAGGAAAAAACGAAACGAGAGAGATGATCTCATCTTTGGCAAGCCGAATGATACGAGCCTAAGGTCACGACCAAAAACATATAATTCCCGGTAAATGTGAAATATAAAGCAACAATTGCGATAGAATCAATTTATGCCGACTTGACTGGCACCCGTGCGTCTGGTGGCAGGTCGAAAGAGAGTAAAGGTCGGAATATGGGAATCATTAGGTGCGGTTATGTGATTGAGATGAAATACAGGCTATTTGGTTGAGGTGCAAGCCCAGGCTCCAGTCAGCAATCACAGAGCACACTTCACCACGGACACGCATGACACATTGACAGTTGTTCCTGAGGTGTAGTCCAAGAGATGGCAAGATTTAAAATCAACCAAGTCACCCGTCTTTCACTTCGATCGCTTTGCTTGACTTTTGTCTTGAGTTTGTATCTTTTGACTTTTTCAGCTGAGGCCCCCTCTGCAGGGGGTCAGCTGAGGCCTAAAATTGCCTGCATTTTGCATGCTTCTTTGCATACGTGCCCCAGAACGGGCAGTTTTCAAGTTTGGGTTCCTCTGATAGCCTTTAAAACTGCCAGTTATGAGGCACTTGCCTAATTTGCCGCGGTGTGAGCCCTAATTTTCACCACCAAAACTCCATATCTGACCACCCACTGCACCAAATTGATTGCTTTTTGGTGATTTGGGCTCCTTGAACAAGAATATTGTTGCAGAAATATGGAGCAAAAACAACCAGTGGTTGGTGTTTTGTGGCGATTTCAGCCATTTTCCCATAAGAAGCGCCAAATAAGGGTTTACATGCCCCGTGTGAGCTTTGGCCAAGTCTGTCTAAGCACACAGGGCAACTTACACAAATCTGAGCACACGCCCAGGTAGCTTGTAACGTCAGCTATACTTTCAAGCTAATATCGCCCCATTCTGATGAAGTGGCTACGAGTGGGTGCATTTTGAATGCAAAAAGGGAGCATATTTGGGCTCATGCTCACCTGACCAACTCTGTGACCTTTTTCCATTCTTTTTGACCTGCCACCCGACACTGCAGGTGCAACTCACCATAATGATTCGTGCATCGTCATGAAATGTGATTCAACTTCAAACTTTGTGCCCTGCAATTGAATATGTTAGTATAACAATTATATGTGGCATCCATTGACGTCAGCAATGCTGAGCTGTTGCAATGACGCAATTTTGACGATTAACAAATTTGTTTGCAAACCTGGTAAAACCCTGGGCCCTCGATGCTGGCAGCGACAGTTGAGCAAAGAAGCAAGCGGCAGGTACCTCTGGGTAAAGGAATGTGTTTACAAACATGGGCTCTATGATATCACAAGAATGTTTTGAGGAAGGATTTCCAGACCGACCTGAGATATTTACGAAACAAGAATTTCTATAAACAAAAGAACACGTTTTCCTAGACAAAAGAGGCTCATACCTGGCCCTACCTGACCATAACAAATATTGATCACACACCATGTCTTTTTTTTCATGAAACTGCATCTGATTGACTGTGCAGGCTTTGGCTGTAAGACCTCACTTTAGTCTTAGACTTGGTATCATGGCGCCTGCATTCATGCCCGTGCAAAACTAGATTTCAGGTGGGACTGCGTAGGAGTGGAGCATGTTCCATCCAAATGTACAGCACAATTTGTTTGGCCTGGTGGACAGATGGAAGGAAGGCCCCCGTTTTAATGCTGCCGCCATGCCAGGAGCGGCCATGCTCCAAGTATTCTCTACGGTATCAACTACTTTGCATTGGCCAGTGTCCATTCCTGGTCCGTGAGTGCTTGTTTGGACTTCTGGCCTTGTCCCACAGAACCTTCTTGTTAGCCAGAGCTTTTTTTTGTTATTTGCCATTGCTGGCCCCTTTTGGCTCTAGGATGATAAAATAACGTTGGCTCTCATTCTGCACTCAACATTGCAGTCATAATCTATCTTGTTAAATTGAATTATTTTGTTGATTTGGTCGAATGTTTTTTGTGCTGCGCTTTGAGACCGTTACAATGGACAGAGCGCGCATGGAGGCACATGATGGGTCTTAATTGTTTGTAAAGATTTGCATAAACAGAAGAGCCTTGTGGATCCTTTGAATTACGTTAAGATTTTGAGTCACTAACAGTGTTTTGGGATAGAGCTTCTCCAAAGGTACATAGAAGGTGAGGTTGGGGTAGATTGTGTTAGATGTGCCGGATGAGTTTGAGCTCATTCATAACGGATTTGTGGAATCTTCCTGCTTCTAGAAAATTTCCAGATCCTCATTAGCATTTTCTGTTTTGTAGCTTTGTGGTGGAGGGAACTCACGGCTCTTTTGAGCCAATGTGTCTCCTTTCCCTTAATTGATGTAGGGAGATTCTTCTTTTCCTGCTAGCTTTTCTTTTCTTTTTCGTAGGTCCAATGGGCTTCATGTGCAGTCCGAGCTGCTGAGAGGTTTGAGTAGTGTCCGCTCGGTTTGTAAACACCTGAGCAACAAGTGGTAAAGATACATCTTTTTGTTGAATGACACCATGTCATTTGTGACTAACATCTGTGTAGGTAATTTCTCATGATGATGGCATGCAAGATGAAAAACATGTGTTGTTCAGATGCTCCAATCCCCAGGTCTGCTCTCTCCGTAAAAAGTACGCCTCACTTCTTGAACACAACTTCTCTTTCCTACACCTCCACGTTTCCCACAGGATGTCCTGTTTAGGCACCATTCACCATGTGAATTCCCAGGATATCAATTTTTTTCTAAACCAGGATAACAACAAACTTCCTTTTTTTCTTCATGACCTCATGTGTATTTATGAACAGGCCAGCAGTCAAACGTCTTGACTGAGGCCTTTTTCCCCTTGTAACCCTTGTAGGTAGTTTCTCTCCATTGTCAGTTTTTGATTCTATGAACTTTATTTATTTTGTAAATGGCATGATGGAAGGCAGCCCTTGCCTGTGGGCACCTGTATGAGCAGTTTAAATCGTTTGTCACGTCAAATCATGGTTGTTGCTGAATCATGGTTATCTGGGTTAGTTATTCGGTTGGAGGTTATTATTGCTGGAAGGCTGCATTGTGCCTTGTTTAAGAGAACTCTCTCTGTTTCTGTATTTGATAAGAGACGTGCTCAAAACCCTTTTGTAAAGTGCCGGGGGTAGAGAGGATGACAGCGTAAACAGGCAGTCCTTGGGGAGGGACCTTGTTGGCGGAAGGCAGCTGGCAACCAGTGTACATGTCATGTGTGTTTGAGCATCAGAACAGAGCAAGCAGAAGGAAGCATTTAACTAGCATTGCAAGAGAGTTAAGGGAAGAAGGCAGAGCTCAGTACACTTGCATCTCAATCCATCAGCTTTGAGTGAACTTGTCCGTTGGCGCATGGCTTTAGGCGACTCTGGACGTTAAACATATCATTCTCTAAACACGATGGGGCAGGGATTGGAGTTTCTTTCTCCACTTGTTTGACGTTGAGGTGTTGATGGGTGTGCAGCGGCATAATGGAATTTTGAGGGTGCAGGTGTAACCAGTGAGCTTCTGATACAGCCTGTTTGAAGGGTTAAAGCCAGTCTTTGCTGGTATGATCTATGTCTCTCTGCCATGTAGATTTAGGACGATAATGGGTTGCATGGGGTTATAAGGCTGGGCAGGGTTAGATTTGGTATTGAACCAGTGTGGGGTGTCTGGAAAGAAAGAAATGAAAAAGAAAAGTCTACGCAGCCTGAGGCCACAGGCCGCGTGCATTAAGGAAAGGTCCCTTAACTAGCAAGCTAGCAAGGGCCTCACAAGAAGTCCCTCAAAACTACACTAGCTTCAGCTAGCCTAGGAGAGGGAAAGAGACTGAACTAATGAGGATCGGGCGGGTTATCAGCAGTGCCCCAAGACGCCCAAATTCTCCTTCTCCTTGTATCCACCTTCGCGCGCCCAGCGCCCCCCCTCCCCCCACCAGCAGAAGCCCCCAATAAGCAAAGAGCATGTCTGGTGTTAACGATAATGGTTCGTCTCTGCATGGCGTGACGGCTCAACTTGGAAGCTAGGGATTTTGCTTTGTGTTTGGATAGGCCCAAATTGACAGGAGGTCTGATCGTGTATTCATTGTGAATAGTGCCCGCCACACCAATCAGAAAAGAAAAGACAAGAAGAGTCTACGCCAGTCAAGAGGCCGCGTGCATTAAGGAAAGGCTCCCTGACTAATAAGCTAGAAAGGGTCTCACCAAAGGGCCCTCAAGCCTAAACTAGACTAAGCTAGCCTAGGAGAAAGCCAGAAACAAGAGCTAATGAGGATCTGGAGGGTTGGCTGCCATGCTCCTGGACGCCCGGACTCTTCTTCTCCTGCTTTCCTCTGCCGCGCGACCAGCAAACCCTCCCCTTTACTGCGCACCAATCAGGATGATGTGTAGAGTCACTATGTTGTTCCTGTTTAGATTCCTTGAGCTTTAAGTCTGGTTATAGTGTGATCATGTTAAGTTGCTGCAGTTTTATAAGTAATGTAGGGGTTGGTATCAGGGCAGAATTTTTGTTCAACAAGGTGAAAGTCTCTATCTTGAGGAGGGATCTTAGAAGGATCAAAGTGAGCTTGTCTGCCTGGGATAGATTGCACAGAAGGATCAAAGTGAGCTTGTCTGCCTGGGATAGATTGCACAAAGATAGCATCAGGGCGGCTTTGATGCCGGGCAGAGGAGCCAGTGCCATTAGGGAAAAACCTGTCATGCTGAATCACCATTACTGCGCGATTGTTGTTTTCAAAGCAGGTAACACATGAGATGGTGTAACGTCCAGGGTTGCCTATAACCATGCAACAAAGGACGGGTACACTCGAGCTGTTGGCTGGAGTTGCGAGTGCACCGGCCTAGCTCTTCTTCATATTGCTGCTAAGCTGCTCTTGGTCTTGCTGAACAGTGCCGGCTTGGCTGCAGCATGCAGAGAATGTCTGGGGCAGACACAGCGTTTGGACTAGCTTCACCAGATTAGGGTTACATCAGAGACAAGGCACCCCTGGCAAAAGGCCAGGAATAACAGAAACAGCGCCAAACCTTAATGGAAGGTGGAACAGAAGGTTGAATAAGAGGTTGAATTCCTTCACGCAAGTGAACGGAACCTGGCGGGTAGCAGTCTTCGGATTGCTGCTCGTTAAGGAAAGGCAGTTTGGTGAGGCTTCTGACTTTAAGTTAGGGGTTCTTTCCTTAATGCACGCGGCCTCGAGACTGCGTAGACTTTTCTTTTCTTTTCTTTAGAGAGAGCATCCAATAAAAGAACCCCACTTTAATACAGGTCACACCTCACACTCTAGGTTTTGCAACGATTCAGCAATAACCACGATTTAACGTGACAACCCAGTCTGGAATAGCTCGTGAGATGGAAATAGCAAATTCAGGACAATTTTGGTACTCATAAGATTTGCTCAGCCTCCGCTCTTGCAGGGAGCATGATTTCACCTCTATATTAACCCTGCATAATCATTCATGTTTGGCTGGACTTTTTCTTGCTCATGTCCCTCATGTTCTCCAGTGGGTGCTAGGCAAAAACACTTGTAGGAGCTTGTCTTGATTATTTGTTGTTGACTTTGTGTAAGCTGGTTGAGAATGTTTCACCAGCAAACGAGCAGCTACAAATTCGGGCTGTAGGTTACCAAAGTAGACCCATTTGACCTCTATGAGGCCCCCAGCGGTACGTGCAGTGGCGTATATTGCAGGTGGGCATGTCATTCTAGCGCTGGAATCCATGTGTGTATTCTTTGCTTATTCCAGCAGAGTTGGTAGCAGAGGGTCCTCTGTCAAACTAAGAATTGGGTATATGACTTAAGAAAGCTACTTTTAGCCCAACATGTTGGAAGATCGGCAGGGTCCAATTGTCAATTGTGACATGGTGCCATCAGACTTTGTAATGACTCCAAGTAAGCAACGAAATCTGTTGGTTAGCTTCTGGGGGGCGCTTGTGCTTTGTACAGGTGCTGCCAATCCATTATGCTTTGGATTATATGGCCACAGCAGAAAATTACATTACTTGCGCGCACTTCGCCTGATTCGTTGGCTTTTTTTGCATGTATTTACACAAACTTGGAGGAATCCGGGTGGTTGGTGAGTTCCCTGACGGATTCTTCCCTTAATGCACGCTCAAGGGCGTAGACCTTTACCTTTTTACACAGCCAATTGGTAGCATCAGTGCGAGGTGTGGTAGGTGGTAAGAGGGTTGAATTTAAAATGGGTGCGAAATGGTAGTCTAGGAAGTGTGTCGTTTTTTGGCTCTGCCTGGCCCTCTTAGTCTGGTCCAATAGAGGTTGGGTGAAATAGGGTGAGGGACCCTAGTTGAGGGGTGTTCCGTGTAGATTGGGTTGCGGCTCATTCACACGAGGATCTTCCTCCTGCAGGTGCGTCCTGCATGATCATGTTGCCCTTGCGTGTTAGTCTGAGTGCTAGGAGGTTGATAATCATGATTGGGGATTGCCATCCCCTGGGAGAAGTTTTGGCTGTCATTTTGCAGGTTGGGAGGTTTGCCAGAATTCTTGTGCAACAGAAAAGAGAAAAAGACACTTAGGCAACGAATACACTCCCTACATTAACCAAGGAAGCTTAGGGGGTGCGAGTGCTTTTGCTGCCAACACAATAAATAGTTTCTGTATCTTTACCTTGGCTAATGCTTTATTTTTTTTGCTAATGGGCCTCTTTTTCCTTTTCCTGTGCAAGAAAGAGAAGAAGAGAAGCAATGTGACTAGCCAATCAATGGTTGGAAGCATTTATTAGGAGGGAGCTCATGCGCTTTCTGGGCCGCGATTCACTCTTCACAGGGAATCCTGAAATTGGGCCTGCCTATGCAGTTTTATTTTCCGGGCTCATACTTCTTTGCACAAAGGTCATACCTTTAGGACAGGTGACCATCCCCTAATGCACGCGGCCAGACTTGGACTGCGCAGTCTTTCTTTCCTTCTTTCACCAAAGTGACCCCTTTTCCACCGTGGCACCACGTGACATGTGATACACCGTGGCACCATGTGACAAGTGATACAGCGAGCTGGAAGAATTGCCAACACACTGCTGGCAGCTATCCCTTTTATAGTTTGCAAGCGGGATTCTTTGGTTGGTAGCATTATATTTTCTAAACCATGGGAACAACCTGAAGTTTTTCCTTTGCTATGTTGTCAGGAGCCTTAAGGAATCACTAACGCCAATATAGCGATGCGACCTTGCCTTAGAGAAAGTCGTCCTATTAATTCTGCCTCTCATTTCAGCAGAGCGGTCAGAATATATGCTCCAAGGAAATTTTGTAGGAGACTGGGATGGCAACAAGCAGTCCACATTTTGAATCCAAGTTGGATAGGTTGTAAATGGTGCTTCGTACTCTGGCTTGGGCTACATTATGTTGTGCTTGTTATGGGATGTACTGCACATGACAGTGGTCAAGGAATGGACTTACATTTCTCAGACAGTCTGTGAACTTTGCTTTTTTCCTCCCCGGTACAAACGCAGCCCTATAGTAGGCTGGCTGCATTTGGGAAGGCCCACAGTCAGTGCTCATCTTTGGAACTTGCTGGGTGATGTTCATTGCAGAATATTCTGGCCCTCTCAGCCATGTCTGCTTATCAGTTGGTCAACCCTTGTGAAATGCCCAGCACACCGGCTTCCTCCTGTTTTCATTCCTAGTTTGAAGCAGCCTTCCCTCTGTTATGTTTCCGTGCACAAGGCAGTACAGATCATACAGGCCCCTAGCTTTTGAGAAGGCATGGGCATGGTAGTGTAAAGTCAGGGTACAACCCATTAGTGTGGCCAAAGGAGCCGTTGAAGCAGCAAGAGAAGACTGTGCAAAAGTGAGCTGCGTGCAAATTGAGGCTCCTTAGCATGCCAGATCCTAATTATCAGACTTGCGTGTACTGCCAAAAATATGGATTTCAGGAAAGTAGCATGCTGTCAAAAACTTAAGCGCGGGTAAAAAGCAGCTAAAATGTTTTTTTCTTGCATGCACCCCAGTGTTCACGACACTACATTTTCCTTGCATGCACTCCAGTGTTCACGACACTGTGGTACCCTTGCATGCACTCCAGTGCTCACAACACTACACTTTCCTTGCATACACTTGAGCGTTCACGACACTGTGGTACCCTTGCATGCACTCCAGTGTTCACGACACAACGGATTTCTTGCATACACCCCAGTGCTCACGACACTACACTTTCCTTGCATGCACTCGAGCGTTCACAACACTGTGGTACCCTTGCATGCACTCCAGTGTTCACGACACAACGGATTTCTTGCATGCACCCCAGTGTTCACGACACTACACTTTCCTTGCATGCACTCGAGTGTTCACGACACTGTGGTAACCTTGCATGCACTCCAGTGTTCACAACATTACGGCTTTCTTGCGTCATTCCAATGTCCATGACACCACGGTTTTCTTGCATGCACTCCAGTGTTCACGACATTACGGATTTCTTGCATCCACTCCAGTGTCCATGACACCACGGTTTTCTTACATGCACTCCAGTGTTCATGACACTGCCTGTTTCATAACAAAAGCAGCAAAACAGCCTGGCCGCATCATTGCGTTAACGATGAATTATGTACACACATACTGCACAAGGAAGTGGTCAGACAGAGATACCTTCTCACCCACGAAGTCTATAGACATTCCATGAGGTTCCCACCTATGTACATGCACATAACATTAAAACTCAGTCAAACACAAATCTCCTTCCACACACCCCCCGCCAACGATCCTTACCACAGCAGCCTGCACAGAGGCAGGAGTCCTGCAAAGATGCAGCAGCCCTGCACAGAGGCAGCAGTCAAGGCTTGCAACCGTAAGGAGATCAGGGCACACTCCGGGACACATCCCCTGCAGGTGCGCGTGCTCTTTGCTCCTTGGCCTTGGTGCTCGCCTCTGCAGTTGCAGGCCTAGTTCTAGAGGTGGTCCTCTCTAAGCCCCCCAAACCCATCCTGCCAGAGCTTCCTGAGTGTGCTCTGCCTAGAATGCGCAAGTTCGCTGGCCTGCCCCCTGGAAACTGCTGCTTTTCGCCCTCTGCGCTTAATGGCCGAGGGAGGCCTTCGCCCGAACTTGCTGCTGTCGTTGCGTCTCTATCCCGCCTGGATGCGCCGCTGCTTTGCTTGGCAAGGATGCGTGAGCTTGTCGGCCTGCCCCCTCCTATGCTGTGTCCATGTCCACCCGTCTCTGGCTTGTTGGCAGGCACACTGGCGGTGCTAACGCTGCTGCTATGATTACCGGGCCGGCCCTTGGCCCCTCCTGCTGCTGCCACCCCTGCCCCAATCGCGCATTCCCCAGCCTTTGTGTTCTTTGCATCTGCACGAGCTGCTGCTCCTGCACCAGGCGTGCTCTCTCCAGTCTTTGCATTGCTTGCGTCCGCTCGCGCAGCCGCCGCTCGAGCAGCCACTCGCCGTGCGGCTGTTGCTGCTGCAGCTGATGGCGAGGGTGTCGGTGGGGCAGGCTGTGGCACATCTTTCCCTGCCCCTAACCCCCCTGCAGCCCCTTTTGTGGCCCCATTGGTTTCCTTTGAGGCATGCCCCGCTGTACTACTGCTGTGGTCATTGCTTACAGCCTCTTTGGTATTCATATCTTGAGGTGGTGTGGAGGATGGTGCTGAAGGGGCTTCGCTTTTGGGACCGGTGTATGCTGTGTAATTGTGGCGGGCAGGGCCCTTGAAAGGAGGTACCGTGCTGATGCTTCTGGAAGATGGGTGTGTTGCAGAAGAGGTGGTTGAGGCAGATGATGGCCGGGCACCTCCCACAGAAACCCTCTTGTTGGCAGGGTTAGTTTCTGCTGCTGCTGTTGATGGTGGTGGTGGTGCCGCTGTTGCGGTGCCAGCTTCCTTGCCACCAGTGGCGTGTGAGTGATAGGCGCCTTCACCATTGGCAGCAGCAGAAGCGCGACCGGCATGGCTGCTAGTTCTGCTGTCTGTGAGGGTGCTGCTGCTGGGGTGTGCTGGGGGTGTAAGCGCTGCACCATCTTTATGACCAGGAGGAGTGGCAGCGCTGCGTGCCTGAGAGTTGGCAGGAGGGTTGGCAGAGTTGGCAGGTGCGGATGGCTGACCTTGTTCTGCTTCTGCTGCTGCTGCTTTACGGGCTTCAGCCTCCGCGCGTGCCTCCCTCGGGTGCTTGCTCTTGAAGTGCACGTTCAGGCTGGCCGAGCTCAAGCCCACCTGCAGGCAAGGGCTTGGATGGGGATGATGGCTCAAAGGCTATTCATTGTATTTTGATCGATGTGAGGTGAGACACCAAGCAGTGTTTGATGCACACAGATGCTGCAACAACAGTATCAACAGTGTTCATTCCACCATGTATGTTTAATTATCACTGTGATACGTCATATTTATTAACTGAACTTATGTTTCAGCGGCCAAGCCAGGCTGGGTCCAACCCTCCACCTCAGCAGTGCTTACAGGATTGAAGAGCAACTGCTTAGGGTTTTGATATTATTAGCTTCCCATACAATGCGTGGGTAGAAATGCAGCAACACTTCTTGTCCTCAAGATCACAGGAACGGGTTCCATCAGGAAATTGTGGCTTCTGTCATCAACTCAATCACAGGCTTAGCACCTGGTTCAGGTCAAACAGCCATGCATTACAAGCATCCAAGTGCCACCTGCTTGCCTACTTCTCAAGGAGATCCGTGATTTTTAGCCCTATTCTTTTGCTCCTATATGATGATTGAATGCATAGCTTTTGATATTACTCATACCCTGCTTCTTAGGAAACACGAGGATATCCTCGTCAGAAGGCCCACACCACATATCAAGGTCTATCCGCAACCCCATGGCTAGCCATTCATGCCTTCACAACTAAGTACTTGGCAGGTGCTGAGGCTCCAGACACCCTGTTCACATT
>OU611752.1:2627500-2667500 GCA_914767535.2 Dunaliella primolecta
CTCCTTTGGCATTCAAAGATGCTTGTCTTAATCATTCTCACCTTCAAACGCCGCAGCATGTGGTCCAGCCTGATCTGCAGATGGAAGAGCAGGAGGAAGGATCATTTTTGAGTGCATACAGCTGCAGCATAAGCCCTTGTGAGGAACAAAAAGAGCAGCAACAGCAGAATGGGAGGCTCCATGGTTCTGAGAGGACATTGCATGGCAGGTACCTCAAGCGGCAGAGATTGGCAGCAGCACCTTCAGCACTCAAACAATGCACATTTTACTGGAAGCACATCCCCCCCTACTCCCTCAACCTTTGGGTGGCTATCACAGTGGCAGCAAAACCCCAAATTTAGAAAATGTCAAGATGTCAACGCCAAATCTGAGCCTGGGTGATGGGAGGCAGGAGAGGGCAAGATTGGGGCGACTCCATATGAAGATAAAACAGAAAGAAGCATCCACTATTGGTCTGTGGTTTGTAATAGGAGAAGTGGTCCAAGGATGAGAGGATCCCACGCTTACTATTTTCTTGCAAGTCATACAATAATTTCTGAGTGTGCCTTCCCTCAAGTTTTTTTTTTCAATGACCCCTTAGGACTGCATATTCCTGACCTCATGGTAATTTGCGCAGGGACCCCTAGAGAGTTGCTCAATCATTGCACACCCAATGATTGGGCATTAAACTGAAGAGGACAGGGCAACCGCATGGTCACAATTCTGGGATTTGAAAATAAATAACACGCTCACACATTTGTCAAAAAATCACACAAGCAACATCCCTCAGTTACAGCCCTCCTTTGAAGTCCAACAAACCCAGTTTTAAAACTGTGGTGCATTATAGCCCACCCTTGGCTCCTTTGTTTTAAGAAGCACACTCACTCCATTCTTAAATCAGCGCCGATCAGTGCTCCATTGCCCAATAATGCAAAGACACACTAGGAGCTGCATAGCGTCTGGATCCCCCAATCTTCAACCCCTCACGCATTCGTCAACTTGAGCTCAAGATCATATAGGCCCTATACAATAAAAGGCCATGCTTTAAGAATGGCGGCTACATCAGCTGTTTCCACCTTTGATCCTCGTTTGCGAGCCAAACTTGTGGATGAAACACCCTTGACCCCCCTCGACCTGAGCTCAATGGCCTTTGAAGTTCCTGAATTGCAAAGTCTCATTAAGTCTAAATACTATGATGGTAACCATTCCAGAAACACAGCAATACTCCTCTGAGTGTGTTGAATGTGAAAATAGCAATCTCACATGCCTGTAAGCTTGCACAGGTTTTCTCACCTTGAGCTCGTACAAATCCACGACGGGTTGGCCGCCAGACAGGAAGCCACAAGTGAGGATGCGCTCCACACCATGCCTGACTTGCCATTCATCTGCAGCCGCCTTGAGTGCCAGTGCATGATCCCTGCGTATTGCGAAGTCATATGCAAGGATTTAATCTATACGGGGGGAGCACTCAGCACCATGCCTTACTTGCCATTCATCTGCAACCACTTGAGAGCCAGTGCATGGTCCCTGCGTACATTGTGCAGTTGGAAGTCATATGCAAGGATTTAATCTGTACGGGGCGAGCACTCAGCACCATGCCTTACTTGCCATTCATTTGCAACCACTTGAGAGCCAGTGCATGGTCCCTGTGATGGGGATAGAGGAGGTGGGTTGCCCTTATGCGTATTCCTGGTGCCTCCATTCAAAATGTACTTTGTGTTACTCGGCCCACAACTTCGCTCTTTCAAGGCTCTCATTTGTTTTCATGCACCACTGAATGGGCATGGCCTAACCCTGTGCCACCCACCTGTGCTGACTCACATCTGTTTCATTTGTTGGGTACCAGTGCTATCCACCTGTGCTGACCCACATCTGTTTCATGTGTTTTGCACCAGTGCTATCCACCTGTGCCGATCCACATCTGTTTCATGTGCTGCGCACCAGTGCTATCCACCTGTGCTGAACCACATCTGTTTCATATGCTGCGCACCAGTGCTATCCACCTGTGCTGACCCACATCTGTTTCATGTGTTGCGCACCAGTGCTATCCACCTGTGCTGACCCACATCTGTTTCATGTGTTTTGCACCAGTGCTATCCACCTGTGCTGATCCACATCTGTTTCATGTGTTGCGCACCAGTGCTATCCACCTGTGCTGACCCACATCTGTTTCATATGCTGCGCACCAGTGCTATCCACCTGTGCTGACCCACATCTGTTTCATTCGTTGCGCACCAGTGCTATCCACCTGTGCTGATCCAACTCTGATGATCCACATGTGAAGATCCAACCATCCACCACCACCTTTGCTGACTCACCTCTGCTCTTTTTATCTGTTGCACTGGTGACAGAGGCTTGCGGCTCTCTGTGCCAATTTCCTCTTCTTCCTTAATCAATGTGGGGAGTGTTCTTGCTGTCTACATGGTTTTTCTTTTTCGCACCTTCTCTCTAGCGCAACTGTGCAAAGTCACCCGTGCTGATTAATGTAAATCTGTTGTACTAGTCGTTGAAAAATCAAGGATTTTGCTTGTCCCTGCCCAAAAGAGATACCCCAGCTCACAGTCTCAGCAGAGCTGATGTTTTATTTGGATTTTTACGTAATTGATGGGCATGCTTTTTTTAATGTGAACTTGTTTAGGAGAACTTGTTTGCGAAGTTAATTGTGGACCTTTGAGCCTGCTTCCACATCTTGTGCGCATTCACCCACCTGAACTTGTTACGCCACTCAGTCACGCGTGATGAGACCACTGAGTCTCGCTTGGCCTCTGCGCCCACGGCCTTCAGGGCCAGGGTCAGGCTGAGATCTCTGGGTCCACCCCCTGCCAGAGCTGGGTGGGCTGCTGCATTGATGGGCGGCAAAATGGGGGAGGGAGGCTCCAGGCGGCGGGGTGGGGGAGGGCTGAAACCTGCTATATGCGTAAAAAAGCACAGCGCGCTCTTAGGGATGTGGCTTGCATGTAGGAATGTGGCATGCAGGGGGAAGGCTGAATCCTGCTGCATATTGGACCCTGCGTGCAGAGAGCATGGAAACAATAATATTGCACTCGTTGCAGGAGGCATGTGAGCCAAACGGAACAGATGGACATGGAAGAGGAAAGAGTAAGGGTATAAGCATAGTGAAGGCACAAGCCTGAGAGACAGAGTAAGGAAATAAGCATAAGGATCAGAAAAAGGGCATAAGCTGAGTATGGGCGCAAATAAGGGCATAAGCATAAGGGACAGTGTAAGGGCATAAGTTCTCATTCCTGTTCCTTCCCTCCCTTGCCTCAGCAGATGTGCTGCGTGCATGGATCCCTTCCTCCTTCAACAAGCGTGCTTTATGCATAAACAGAATTAGGGCATAAGCAGAGTAAGGGTATGAGTAAGGGCACAAGCTCTCAATTCTGTCTGCCTTCCTCCCCTTCTCTCCTCAGCAAATGTGCTTAGCACAAAAACAAAAGAGGGCATACCTCATTCTCCTTTTTCTCCCTTCCTTCCCTCCTTCCTTCCTTCCTTCCTTCCTTCCTTCCTTCCTTCCTTCCTTCCTTCCTTCCTTCAGGACATGTGCTTTATGCATAGACACGTACGTGCTTGAGCCTGGACGTATCTAGGTTCAGACTTCTCCCACATGCACATTCACCCACACATGCACGCCCACCCACTCACCTTCTTAAATTTGTACACCCACTCATGCATGCACACTCACCCACAGCAAATAGTTCCACTCAGGTGGATGGAATACATGTGCTTAAATGAAGCGTGCTAGCCCACACAACTGCTTGCAAAATACAAAGTTCGCATCAAAGCATGCACTAGGACGTCTTCATATGCATTGGCATCAAAGCACATCACATGCTGCATGTGCATGCATGCACGCGTAAAAGGTTGCCTACTGCAAGATTCTTCCAAAAATCAAAAAGACAGTGTGCAATCCAGTTAGTCCAACATTTGTGCAACAAACAGACCTGCAAACGGAGGGGTAGAATCAAAGGGCGATGCTTGGGGCCCTCTCCCAGATGCAGGTGGCGAATAGCTTGCCGGGTCAAAGTAGAAGGGGGAATGGACTGGGGCAGAAGAGGGAGGTGGGTAGCTGGGCGTCAAGGATTGGATGCCTTGTGGCTGCCTGTCTTCACCTGCGCAGGGGCCATGCTAATCTTCTCTGTATCGTTCCAATTTTAGCATGTCCGGAGGCTGGTTGCCTTCACATGAGGAGCCAGGTGATTTTGCTACAGGAGAAAGCATGTCGAATCGTGTTCTAGTGGACATTCTAGTAGAAATGTTTTGTTTCTTATTTTTCACAGGTGCTGCAGCATACTGGGACTGCGCAGCAGCTTTTAGTGCCGCCCACGGACAAGGCGACTAGCTGTTATGTGCCACCCACCCACCCACAAAACAAAGCAGCAGCAAACCCCCTGAGCAGACCCCAACAACAACACCCAGCAGCAACTGTTCTGGTGAGGCCTCAAGCTTTCCAGTTAAGGGGAGCTTCCCTTAATGCATGCGGCCTTTGGCCTGCGTAGACTTTTCTTCTCTTTTCTTGTTGTGCGCCATCCCACCAACAAAACAAAATGACTTTGTTGTTTTGTCCACCCTTATATACGCTCCACAAGGCGGACAACCGAGCTGAAAGTTGGTTGCGTTTTAAGCTAAGCCATTCATCAAAACACGTGAACATGATTAGGGATTGGCGTTGGCCTATAGCGCAATATCATACATCACGCCATAGAAGACCCTCATACTACGCTGTATGCCGATGTAAAGGAGCGGCATTGGTGAAAAGTGCATCATGGCATAATGCTATATAATGTTATAAAGTGCTGGAAAACGTGACATATAGCGCTATATGCTGACCCCTGAACATAATATCACATGCGGAGATTGCACTGTTGAAGTAGAAGCCATCAGTCAAGTATGGCCATGGCACAAGGTGCAAAATCGCACGTTTGCAAACAATCCATCAGTCAAAAGCGTATGACGGTGGCATGACACGCCAAAGCTGTTGCGAAGTAGCACAAAGTAGCACATTGCATTTGCAACACGTCATCATACTTTGTGACCTCCAAGCCTCTCTGACCCCCTGGATCAAGAAAACAAGTTCACCTTTGGACACCCACGACTGGACCTCCAAAACCACGTTTTACACGCGTAAACACAGACACATGCATTGCCACAGCCTCACCAGTGTTGCTTGCTTGCTGGGCAGCTGCTGAGTGGTCATCTGGAGGAGCACCTGCACGCATGCAAAGCAGTATGTGCCCACATCAGCATGTGTGGCCCACGCACATAGACGCACGCACACGCACACATGCACGCGCGCGCACACACATGGCAGCTGCCCACCCATGGCAGCTGCTGCAACACAACAATGCACGCACGCACGCACGCACGCACGCGCACACACGCACACACGCACAATAACACACACACCCATGGCAGCTGCCCACCCATGGCAGCTGCTGCAACACAACGACAATCACAAACCCTGGCCATTGTTCCAGGTGCATCGCGGGCGCTGCCCACCCATGGCAGCAGCTGCCATGGGTGTGTGTTATTGTGCGTGTTCCAGGTGCATCGCGGGCGCTGCCCACCCAGAGCAGCAGCTGCCATGGGTGTGTGTTATTGTGCGTGTTCCAGGTGCATCGCGGGCGCTGCCCACCCATGGCAGCAGCTGCAATTGGGCCAGGGAACCAGTCCTGATCCAGTTGCTTCACTGCACCATTCACGCCTGTACTTCTCGCCTCCGGTTTGGCAGGGTGCTCCTGCAGCTAGCCACACTGTATCATCCACACCTGTACTGCTCGCCTCAGGTGAGGCAGGGTGCTCCTACGGGGTGCAAATCAGCCCAATTTTTACTCAAGCCTTGTTCTCCCATTTAGGTCCTGCAGCTAGCCACACTGTTCCATCCACACCCATACTGCTCGCCTCAGGTGTGGCAGGATGCTCCTGCAGCTAGCCACACTGTATCATCCACACCTGTACTACTCGCTTCTGGTGTGGCAGGGTGCTCCTGCAGCTACTAACACTGTACCATCCACACCTGTGCTACTCGCCTCCGGTGTGGCAGGGTGCTCCTGCTGGCTGCTGTACTACTTGCTTACACATGTACTACTCACTTACACATGTACTACTCGCTTACACCTGCACTGTTTGCTTGCACCTACTAATCACCTCAGGTGAGGCAGGGTGCTCTTGCTGGCTGCTGTACTGCTTGCTTCAGGCAAGGCAGCTACTCACTTGCACCTGCACTACTTGCTTCAGGCGACGCAGGGTGCTCTTGCTGACTGCTGTACTACTCACCTGCACTGCTTGCTTCAGGCGAGGCAGGGTGCTCTTTCTGGCTGCTGGGCGTGTTGGGTACTGCAGCCTTGCTTGGCTCCGTGTTTCTTGTGTCTGGCGCAGCGCATGTTGCTGCGTGTTGCTGCTGGCTGTGGGGTGTCGATGACTCCATGGCTCCTTGAGATTTGGGGCGGCTTGCAGGCGAGGGCGCAGATGTGTCTGGGGATCCCAGCCGGGAGAGCCTGCAAAAATCGAAAGTCTTTGTTGTTAGATTAAATTTGGGGAATCTCATTTGGGGAGCCCAGCCGGGATAGCTTACAAATGAAACATAAAGTCTCAGTAGCTGGGACAGCCTGCAGAGACTAAGAAAGGCTCAGATATAGCTTTAATAGCCTGCAAAGAACCAGAAAGTCTCAAATGTTTATGGTGGCGCAACCATGCCATGCATATTGGACTACCCACGAGGCGCACATGTGTGTGATGGGGACATGGCATGGACATTGGTGAATCAATTGTGCCATATCCCTGCTGGCTCTGTCCTGGATAGGAAAAAAAGCGCTTCTAAAATTGGGATCCCTGGCAATTAAGAATGTTGGGAAAATGCATGGCCAGTTTGGGTCTGAGCAGTCTTCTCCCCTTTCTCACACTGTGGGCCTCGGTAGTCATTTCTGGGCCATTATGGGCTCCACAGGGTGGGTGTCTATGGGCATTGAAGGGCTTATATGGGCCTCCTCTTCACAGGGTGGGCGTACAAGGGCATTGATGGGCCTTCAGGGCCTTGTATTGAAAGCATGGGCCTCCTTGGGCAGTGCGGCATTTTCATGCAGACAAGGTTTGGTGCATGAGGGTTGGTGCAAACGGGGGTCAGCGCAAACGAGTAATTGCGCCCAAAAAAAACAGTAGAGCCTGGTGTGTGTGCGCAATGGCCCATGGAGAGGGCCTTTGGATGGGCAGAGGCAAAGCAGATTTCGAGAACCAGGCCCTTCACCCCCTATCTTCGAGCTCAGCCACCGTCATGTTACGGAGCCCTGGCCAAGCGCGAGGAGGGCGACAGCAAGGAGGAGGTCCCCTGATCGAATCCTTGTGGCCGGGGTGGAGGTAAAGGTGCCCTCTATCGGTGGGAGTCAATGGGAGGCTCTTTCCTTAATGCACGCGGCCGAACGGCAAGCGTAGTAAAATTATATCGTTCCGTAAAATATCTTTTTTGGGCACTGCGGACAAATTGCAACTGGCGAAAAAATAATTATTTGAGGGGCTGCGGATGAGTGCGGATAAGTGAAAATTAATGCACACAAGCAGGGTGGAGCGTGCATCAGAGGAGAGCGAGGAAGAAGGTGGCGGCAGCAGTAGCAGCAGCAGCAGCAGCAACAACAGCAGCAATGAGGATGGCAGTGAGAGTGAGGAGGGAGATGGCAGCAGCGGTGATGATGGCAGTGGGAGCGAGGAGGGGGATGGCGGCAGTGATGAGGAGGGGGATGGTGGCAGTGATGAGGAGTGGGAGGAGGGGGATGGCAGCTCTAAGAGTGGATTGGACTCAGATGAGGATATGGATTAAACCCTTCTAGGATCAAAGGCCTGGACTTCTGGGTTTGGTTGGACACCAACTAAGGAGCTGAGTGAGATTGCATTTGCTTCCTTGACAACAACTTATTCTGTGGGCTGAGGCCCTTTTGGCACTGCGGAAATGTGCGGACATGAAAATAATAATTTCTGTCTGGGGTGCGAAAGTGGTGCGGACGTGAAAAAGTAATAATTTCTGTAAAGGGTGCGGATTGAGTACGTGTCTGTACGGTAGATCTTTCTTTCTTTCATCAGAGTGCCTTGCTCAGTGGAATAGAGTTATGTGGCATGTGTGTGTTAAAACTCTTTTGCACCAATTCCATTAGGTGCAGATTCCTGCTTGTCATGGCTACAAATAAGAGTGGTTCTTGACTCACTTTGACTTTGAGCTGTTACTCCAGGGATTGGTGGACACATTGGATGCCCTTGCCTGGCGCCTCAGCTTTGCCTGGTTGTTCTCGTCATTCCCCTGTTTCAGAAAGGGGCCATGCCACAGCTTTGCTTGATTGTTGGGTAGTGGAAAATGTCTTAGGTTTGCTTGGTTGTTCGCGTCGTCCCCTGTTTCAGTGAGGGAGTATTGCTTGAAAATTATAGCGTTGGGTTCTCCCTTTTTTTGCCTGATTGATTCCTAGTCGTGTTCCCCATCCACCTCTTGCAGTCAACAGGCATTTGAGGAGTGCATCTGCATCTGCATGACAGATGTGCACAGCATCATTAAGGATCACCTTTCCTTTTTTTGAATTCCTTCCTTTACTATTCCATCACCTGGTCCACCTCCCCTGCCTCCTCTTGAAGCCTGCGTTTATGGGACATGCTACCAGCACTGCCCTTCTCTACTGGGCCACTGCAGCTGCTCTTGCTGCTGGCGCGACGTACAGTACCGCCCTCCGCTTCCCTGGCTTTCCCTGCTGTGTAGGGGCTGGAGCTGCTGCTGCCAGGCGTGGTGCTGCCTGCTGCCCTGTAGCCGACCCGGTGCGTGGGCCTGCCTGCAAACCCCCCATGGCCTGTGTGTGTGTGTGTGTGTATGTGTGTGTGTGTGTGCGTGTGTGTGTGTGTGTGTGTGTGTGTGTGTGCCCGCACGCATGTTTGTGTGTATGTACTCGCGTGCTCTTGCATTGTGTTTTCATCTCCTCGATCAGGGATCACAAACGCAAAAGAAGGGCTGGTATATGTTTGCTATGTTTACAAAAATCACAAATCTTCAAATGCAGGCAAAATATACTTGCAATTGCGCGTGCTAATGCTTAAAGACTTGGTGGCAAGAAGAAAAAAAAAGAAGTAGGTCAACAGGGTGCCTGTTGCTGGAGTGTGAACTTCCATCCCCAAGTACGTGAGCCAGAAGGCACATGCAAGCAAAACTGACTGACTGAAGCCCTAAACGACAGCTGGGGTACAACCAAGGATCAGCAAATTAGGCAAACACAACGAGGTCCTCCTATTAGCCAATCCAGCAAGGCTGAGCACAAAGACGCTCCCTACCTGGCTGCTTGAACACAGGTGCACACACATTTCTCACCTGGTTGTTTTGAGTCGGGGGTGGCAGAGGGCCGAGGTGGCTTGGCGGCACCACCCGAAGGGGGCTGACCCGAGGTGGCTGAATTTGGAGATGGGGACGTATGGTGTACCTCTGCTTTGAACTCAGCCTCGGATTTGGCTTCAGGGCGCCCTTTGTGGGAGTCTGGGGTTGTGCTTGTGGGGTGCCTGGGGTGCCTGGGGGTGCTGTGGGCAGTGCTGCTGGCTGCTGTGCTGCTGCTGTGAGAAGGGCCGTTGGTTGAGCCGGCATGTGGTGGGCTGGAGCGGCGCCCTTGTTTTGCATCCGTGCCATTTGCTTCCTGCTTTGCACCTGCACCCCTTGCTTCCTGCTTTGCATCCGCGCCCATGTAACCCTGCTTGCTGCCTGGTACACTACCGGGGCTGGACTTGACGTCAGGGTCATGCTCCTCAGCATCATTATCTCTTAAGTGGCTGCCTTGCAAGTTGTGCGCCTGCTTGCTTGCGCCCTCTGCAGCTACGTCGCTGTTGCTGCCTTTGCTATGCTTACCAATATGGCTGCTGCTGACAGGGGTGGTGCTAGCACAGACTCCCCCGGGGCTTGGAGTATCATTATAGCTGCCTTGTCGTCCGTTTGGAGTAGGACCTGGGCTGTGTGTGGCGCGGCTGCTTGTGGCAGTGCTGGAGCTCAAGCCTGTCATGAGGGAAGGCAGGTGCCTTGCTGAGTGTGTGTGCGTAATTGATTTGCTTCAACGTGTTTTGAATGAACATTGAAGCTCAATGTTGATTGTTCAAGCAATGCAGTTCAACATGATCGACCAAACAATGAGTTCCAATGTGATTGATCAAGTCATGGAGTCTCGGGGGGTAGTGTAAGTAAGGGGTTGCGTTAATAAGGCAAGTGAGGGCAAGTGAGGGTTTGTGTGAGTGTGGTGAAATTGAGGGCGTATGCATCAAAGAAGGTGTAACCGCAATAGCCCTACAGCTGCCATTTATAGGTGGATAACTTTTGGATTGCTGTGTGAGGAGCCATGTGGAATGTTGAGGAACAAGTACATAAATTCAGGTTTGTAAAACTGATAGTTTCATGCAGAATGACCCGCCTGGAGACCATGATGAATCAAACAAAAGCACTGATAAAATGATGATGGAACGGCAGGCTCATGCAACATGGCCCATGCTATTCATGGTGAAATGGTGGGCATTTCAGCTCGGCAGCCTATTGCACACAAGTGCCAGCTTTATTGTTGCTCGCTGCAGAACCACTGGCCTTAGAACACACGGGCTTGATGAACACTTCAAATGGGTTACTGCGAAACACAAATGGATTATTTTGCATTATTATTATAGCGTTGCTTTGTTGCTTGTTCACTACATGGCAGCTGCCATTGCTTCCCAAAACAAGGGCTGCAGCTCATTTAATGAGGGAATTCATGCAATGCCCAAGTAAAAACCCAAGCAATTTCCAAATCATCAAGGGACAAAACGAAAGCTGCAACTCATCCAATGTGAAGATCCATGTGATGCCCTCACAGGCCTCATTTTTCTGATACTCTTCACTGTGATGAATGGGCAGATAAAGCATACCAATCATGTCATCTTCACCCAAGCCATATCGCTGGTTAGGTCCATCACCGTTCCTTGATATCCACAACGCCTGTAAGCGCAGTGCAAGCACTCCATATAATGGGACAAAGATACCTGGGCTCGCTCCACTGCTCACACAGTAGCAGCGTACGCGCTGGCACTTGGACCAGGTAGGCTATTGTTCCTGGAACATACAGTGCTTGCAAGAGCACGCTTCATGGAATAACAAATAACGAGACGATGATAACAATGGAAGATTTAAAAAAAGAGAAACCAAAGGTATGATGAATAAACATACCTGGGCTTGCTCCACTGCTTGCCCCTGTTTGTGCGCTGCTGCCACTCCACTGACTGTGGTTAGAGTCTGGGGTGGCAGAGGAGGGCAGCCCTCCACCCCCTCTTGTCCGGTTGTTGTGCCGGCCATGGCGGTGGCGCCCTCTGTGTCCGCCATGCCGCTTGCGCGCGCTGGGAGCCTGCAAAATTGTGCACACGTGTACAGGTCTGTCAACATGTTTACAGGGTAGATCCTGTACGTTGGCTGCTGAGCAGGAGGCTCTATGCCTATCTGCCTGCCCACTTGCGCGCACAAGGTGCATGCGAATTTGTGCACGTGTGCACAAATCTGCCAACATGCATGCCAATGTCGAATGGATCTGCAGCTGAGCGGGCAGCTTTGTGGCTGCCTGTCCACTTACACAAACGAGGTGCCTGTACATTGAGCGCACACATGCGCATGTCTGCCAAAATGCGTGCCAACTTCAAATGGGTCAGCCGCTGAGCAGGCAGCTCTGCGCCTGCCTGTCCACTTGCGCGCACGAGGTGCCTGCACATTGTGTGCTTAGATCTACCGACATGCGTGCCAATGTCAAATGGGTCAGCCGCTGAGCAGGCAGTTTCGTGGCTGCCTGTCCCCTTGCGCGCACAAGGTGCCTGCACAGTGTCTGCAAACATGCACAGGTATTCCCACATGCACGTCAGTGTTAAATGAGTCGACCGGTGGGCAGACAGCCCTCCGACCCCTCTCCTCCTGTTGTTGTGCCGGTCAGGGAGCTTCAGGGCCTCTATTTATGTCCAGTTTGCATAAAACATGTTGCCTAGTTCTTCCACTGAACACTATTATTCTTTCAGTCCCTAGATGGTTTGAACTTCCCTGGTGCAGGTCCCCTACAGGCTTGTGCACTCATCAGTGGAAGCATAGATCCAGGGGAGCCAATCAGCGTGCTGTGACGCAGCCACAATGCAATTGCACTCCCTACCTGTACTATTTCTTTATCCAGAGCATCCAAGGCACAACACTACTTACAAAATAGTTAGTTTTGGATTTAAAAAAACTGTGCTTATGGCAACCTTAACGCCTACTAACACCTACCTGAAGGCTGGGAACAATCCGCTGCATGTCCATGATGAACTCTGTGACCCACTCATCAATCCTCTGATACATCATTTCCAATAAACCCTGCGACAAAGGAAGCCCCATTTCCAGCAGGCAGTAGGTATGCCACAGCATGACACACTTCTTGGAAAAATGAGGAGTGCAATAGCAGTGAGGGTGACACAGCATGACACCTTTCTAGGAGAATTGAGGTCATTAGCAGTGAGGGTGACACAGCATTACACATTTCTTGGAAAAATGAGGAGTGCAATGGCAGTAAGGGTGATGCATCCAAACACACTGGTCCATGACATAGGTAAGCAAGAGCAATGGTAAGGGTAAGTAGAATTGATGCATCCAGACACACAGGTCCATGGCGTTAGGATTGCAACATCACCAGGGGTGACGCATTGACACGCATAAATCCACAATTTAAGCAATGACAAAAGCATGGTATCCAGGTGCACATCAGGCCCACTCAATCAAGCACCTTGCAGCACATCCTGAACCCATCTATAGATCAATAAAGTATGTACTCCTGGTCTTTTTTTTGTAAAGTGCGTGCTGCGCATTGTGGATAAGCCCACAACAAAGAATCATCATTTAAAGTAAGGCTTAAACCAGCGCAATTACGAACCCCAACAAATATCTTCAGCTCTCACAATGAGTGGGATGCACACCAACAGACACCACGCGGCCCTTAGTCTCTGTATAGAAGCCCTCAGCAAAGACCGTTTTGGCTCATCCCTCATTAGCATGGATGGCTGCAACAATGACAGACTTCTGGATCAAGGCGTACAAGTCCCTGAAAACACCTCTCGAGCTATTCCAGACTGGGTTTTCCTAATTGGCGCTGCCTCACCTGCACGGCACCAAAGCCGCCCTGATGCTTTATTTGTGCGCCACACCCCAGGCAGTCAAGCCCACCTTGATCCTACCAAGATCCTACCACAAGATAGAGACATTCATCTTGTTGAACTTAAATTCTGCTCCGACACTAATCCTTTCAGCACCTTGGAGCGTGCACAAACTCAACATTCCCACATCATAAGCAGGCTTAAAACACGCAGCCTAGGAAACCCAAACAGGAATAACAAAGTGACTTTTCACATCATCTTAGTTGGTGTTGGTGGCACGATTTACAACAACTATACAATTATACCTCTCATACATCTGGGTCTGACCAAACAAAAAGCTGAATCAGTAGCCTCCCAGCTCAGGGACCATGCCATCCAAAGACTATCCACCATCATTAACATTAGACATGCACTTTGTTTTCAGGGAGCATCTAAGAGGGGGTTTGCTGGGTTCGCGGCGGAGGCAGAGGATGGGAGAAGGAGAGTCCGAGCGCTCAGGGGCATGGCAAGCAATCCCCCGGACAGCACGCAATAATTACCTACACAATTCAAACACAATCATGGAGCGCCAGCAATCCAATCCAAGGCAACAAATGTTTACACAGAGCAACCACAATGAAAGAGCTGCCTACTTCCATAACGCAAGAAGTTTCTACCCAGTGCAACTGCAATTAACAAACGGCCTACCTATAAAACGCAACACTTCTCGACGTAGTGCAATCAAAGCCACGAGCTGCCTACCTTAAGGGTCACCACCCTCTCCAATGCCCCCCGCATCCCTCGCTGGAATGCTGCCGCTATGTCTGGGTGTCTGGGGGGGCACGAAATGCTGCTCTTCATGGCACCTGGGTGTTGAAATTGAGCGACACAAGCCTGTTGTTTTTACAGATACATTATAGAGCTCTTTATGGCACCTTGATGGCACATTTAACAATTGAAAGAGTGCTGCTCTAAGTTTTGAAGGCGCCTGAGTGTTGGAAATTGAGCAAGAGAGCAACACAAGCCTGATACTTTTACAGGTAGACCAAAATTACCGCAGTCATTTCCACCACAATTACCGCAGTCAAAAGATTCAAAAAGCTTGTCACAATTTAAGACCACATCAGATGGCAAGCTTTCATGGCCTCCTAGTAATCTTTGGCAATAGGTTGCTGCAAACAATGCATTTGATGCTAACAGGAGCTGCGTGCATACACGGCTGCATGAAAAGAGGAGCTAGCCAAAATTGTCCCCTTCCCTCCTTAGCGAGCGCAAAATGAATGCACAGCCTTTAGGTTGACCTTCAATTGCAACACTTTTATTGCATGACAACCCCTGAATGGTGTTCTCATGCTCATCATGGGCAACAATGATAAAGAAGAAGGCAGACGCTGTCAGGCCTCTGGTGCATGATGAGGAAATAAGATTGATATGCAACACTGCAATGTGCTTCCAAGTGCAAAGTGCTGCTGTAGCGGCCCTTCAATTGCCTTCCCTTTTCTAATTTCAAAACATCAATATACATGAAAAAACAGTTCAGAAGTGGCATTGTGTATGACAGAAACAAACACTAATTAGAAGTGGCTTTGAGCATGTCAGGAACAAACTCTATTTAGAAGTGGCATTGTGCATGACAGGGACAAGCTCTGTTTCAAAGCGGCTTTGTGCATGAAAGAAAAAGACAAATAGATAAGCTCAGTTTTGAAGTGGCTCTGCACAAAACAAACAAGTAAAACAAGGGCTTGCACAGCATTGATCCTACAAATAAATGACCTGATCATAGCAGAAAAACTGGGCCAGAGGGTTGGAATGAGGGGCATGCATCCCGGGGTCCCAAATTGTTTGCAACTTCAAACGGCTAAGATTCTGCGCAAAAAATCTTGTGCCAAGATTGAAAACAGTTGGAATATCAACACTCTTCTACTTGGTACAGGAATCAAGGCCAGATCATAGTTTGGCAAGGGAGCTGAGAAAACCCTGAAATTCTGAAACCCAATTTTGATACCTTGACCTTTTGAAATGTTATACAAATTTAGAAACCTTGAAGTTTTGAAGTGTGATACAAATTAAGGACGGCTTGCATGTTTGAAATTTTGAAAGCCCGAAGAAGTGCTCTCTGAGTAATAGAAGACAGGGCTCAGAAGATAGGGCTCACAGTTGTAGAAGACAGGGCTCTAACTACCATCCCAAATGCTCTTACTCACAATACACCAGGCAGACCATCAGTCGATCCCATTCCTTATGCAATGGTGCCTGCTACACTATTCTAACACGCCTCAGGGTATTAAATTAAACAAGATGGGGGTGGCAGGATAGTTCCTGTCTTACCATCTTGCCCCCTATTTCCCCTTTTGAGCAACCAAGCACACACATCAAGCCGATTCATCCAAAATTTTGTTCACAGTCATGCCTCTGTCAGGACAGAACAAGACATCTTCACAACTTGGGGAAGTGCAGGGTTGGCGAGGCTTGGAAGGATTTTTTTTTACAGACCCCTCCAAACGGCTCACCATCACAGGGTCTATAAATAAAAGGATGGATCCCCGAGCTCCAAAGAAGGCAGCACTGTGGCTGACTTCACACAGCACACCTGCGCGATGATCGCCAGCCGTTGCTATGGTGACGCTCTCACCTCCACTTGCACCAGCAGCTTTTGCTGTGCGCAAAAGGCTGGCAGCTACCACCTGCATGCATGCATGGAATGAGCGTCCATTTTATGAGGGGTGAAGGTTTTTACAGAATGAGAATTGCAGGCACCTTTTCCTGAAGGGCTTGCACCAATTGCAACAAGGGCAAAGGTTGCACCCGTTTGTGCAATAAGAGACTGAAGTGCCACTGCTGACATGCCTACACAGGATGCTGTTATATATTATATTTGAATGTCTCACACAGGTAAACGGGCTCATATCACATCTAGGGACTGAATAGTACTGCTAATATGCCTCCAAAGGCTGCTGCTACATTTCAACGCCTAATGCGGATGAATAGAGTCACATCACATTCAGAAACTATTGGTGCTGTTGACACGCCTACAAAGGCTGCTGCGCCTTGATTAGCATTTCATTCAGATGAATGGATGGATGCCACAGGAGTCACTTGACATGCACGATATTATGAGTTTTTCAACTGACAGCTGCATGGCGGGCACACGATGTGCTTGCTGGCAGGCCACCTGCTGCCTTGCAGATCAACAGCAAAACCAAACCAACAGCCAACGACACCTCAACGAGGAATATGCATGCCTGGGCATGGCTTCCAACAGTTCTGCGCACACTGATCTATGTATCTAAAACAGCCTTTACAGCTACCTTCGAGACAACCTTCGGATTCATCGCAGGAGCCTGTATGGAGTCATATGCACATCTAGTGGCAAGATGGCCTGCGTCTACTCAGCCCAGAGACACTTTGGTGTCAGGAATTTGCTTTGATTTGTATGAGAGCATGGAACCAGTAGTTATCACCCACTTTTTCCCTGGAGTGCTCCATTGATCATTGCCATGTCCATGAAATGCAGTCTAACTTCTTTTAACGTTCAAGCCTCTGTGCAAGCACAGAGCATGTTGACCCGGAACCACCCCAAATGTAACTTGTGCACAGTACCAGGCAGGAAACAAGCAAGTTTTGTGCAGGCACCTTATGCCAAAGACAACTTGTACACCATGCCTGTCAGGAAGCAAACCCAGCTTGTGCAAAAACGCCTGTGTAAAGACGCCTAGCGCTCATTGTCTGGCAGGAAACAAACAGACCTTGTGCACTGTCCCTGGCAGGATCTGGTCGCGAAGGAGGGGCATGACAATCCTCTGGCCTGGATTTGTTAACACCTGATGATGTACAAGACAAACAATACCCAAAATATCTTCAGCCGTCATAATGAAAAGAGACGCTTTAAGCGATCCATGCTGTGTACGGTATCGAAAGCACTATGGTCTACAATATGCATCTGGAACAGTCGTTCAACGCTGCCAAATTTTGGGAGAAGTGAAGATCAAGCTAAAATGCCTTTTCCATTCTTATAATTGAACTAGGATGGTTTCCTCATATTCTGCCCTGGTATTCACACAGCTCACCAGCTGAGCAAGGCGATCTACAGCCTCATCCTCATGCTCCAGTTTGGCGGCAGGAGGCCTTCGCTGCACACATGCATCAATGGCAACCACATGGCCAGCAAACGCAGATCCTGCAGCAGGTCGACATTGCACAGTGGTCAAGATGCATCAATGGCAACTACATGACCAGCAAACGCAGATCCTGCAGCAGGTCGATATTGCACAGCGGTCAAGATGTGGACACAGTGCTGGCAATGCGTGTGTTGGGGGCCTGCTTTGCATGCATGCTTCTGGCTGCCTGCTGCCATTGTATTTTAACACATTTCCAGCAGTCTTTCGCCCAAAAATACAAAGGATGGAGGCAGCCTTACATGCCTCGAGGGCCTTATTAAATAAGCCCACTTCCTGCTGCATGCTCAAACAAGGAAGTTGCCCCCACGAATCAGATGGATGCCATGCTTAGGTACTACCATCATCACTGGTTTGCACTTTGCTTACAATAAGCACCACCACCACCACTTGCTAGCGTGTCTATATTGAGCACCGGGTGCAGTCAGATGTGGCCTTCTACACGGATGGGGACCAGCATCGGGTGCAGTTAGAAATGTGGCCTGTCACATGGACGGGGACCAATGAGCAAGAGCAGATGTAAAATCAGCATGCTGAAAAACGGTTGCATGCCATCATATTAAGACGAAGCACAGTTGCATGCCATCACTTAAACATGAAGCACAGTTGCATGCAACCTCAGCACATTAAGGACAGTCGCATGCGACCACAGAAACATGAAGAGCAGTTGCATGCAATCGCCTCAACATGAAGTGCATACGACCACAGTAACATGAAGAAAGGTTGCATGTGATCACAGAAAATGAAGCACAACTGCATGCGGTCACTGCACACAAGGCTGCAGAAACACAGGCAGAATTGTGGGCCCTGCATTCCAAGTGATGCCCCTCCTTGCAAACCTGCCATATATTTGTGAATTGCCACTCTTTGCACACGCCCTGCACCCCCTTCTAAGCTTCCTTACCAACCCCTTACCTTCTGCGCCAATTCCTCACCTTGTGCGCCAAGCAGCACGTTGCCGGGATTGCCCCTCCATCCCAGCTCTGAGCATGGCAGCCGGTCCGCATTGCCCAGGACCATGTCTAGCAGGAACAGGCGCCCCAGATCCTCACACAAAGTAATGCTGGCGTTTGCGGCAGTCACCGAGGCACAAGTTGGGTGCTGCATGCAGGTTGTTGGAGCATGCAAGAGGTGAGTATTGTTAAAGGCCACGCCCAGAAGGAATAGGCGCCCCAGATCATGCACTGAGCGGTCCTGCCTAGCAAAGAGGCACAAGTTGGGTGCTGCATGCAGGTTGTTGGAGCATGCAAGAGGTAAGTATTGTCAAGGGCCACGTCCAGAAGGAATAGGCGCCCAAGAGCGACATAAACTGAGTGGTGCTGCCTGTCAAAGAGGCACAAGTTGGGTGCTGCATGCAGGTTGTTGGAGCATGCAAGAGGTAAGTATTGTCAAGGGCCACGTCCAGAAGGAATAGGCGCCCAAGAGCGACATAAACTGAGTGGTGCTGCCTGTCAAAGAGGCACAAGTTGGGTTTTGCATGCAGATTTTTGGAGCATGCAAGAGGTGAGTACCGTTAAGGGCCATGTCCAGAAGCAATAGGCGCCCAAGAGTATTACACTGAGTGGTGACACCTGCCAAAGAGGCAGAAGTTGGGTGCTGTGCGCAGGTTGTTGGAGCATGCAGGCCTCGAGTGATTGCTAGCATTTGGAGGGTGCATGCAGCTGGTGATTGGGTATTGCATACAGTCGGCGGCTACATGCACTTGGTGAGTGGGCACCGCACGTCCTTGGTACAGAGCCAGCGAGAGAAGCCAGCTGACACCAAGGCATGGCGTGTCCAACTGACATTGACGCTGACATTGACACTGACATTGCTGGCACAGACTTAGCTGACACTCATACTGAACCTGAGCGGGCACTGCACGTGCTTGGTGCAGCGCCAGGGGGGATACCAGCTGACACAAGTGCACTGCGTGTCCAACTGACACAGACATAGCTATCACTGACATAGCTAGTTAACTGAAATTGGCATAGCTATCACGGACAATGAGTGGGCACCGCTTTGCTTGGTGCAGCGCCAGTGGATGCAGTAGGGGAGTGGGTATGGCATAAATTTGGCGGGTGCATGCATTTGGTGAGTGGGCAATGCTTGTGCTTGATCCAAACAACAAGCGATTGAACACATTTGACATGCTTTTAACTGATATCAAGTCAACCCAAGTAATACAATCCGAAACTCACTGTGCCAGCTGTGAGGGCATCCCGTGCATCGGCAAGCTTGGTGCCCGGCACATACGCCATGAGCAGTGCCGCTGGAACTCGCTCCATCTCCTCTTGCAGCTCTTCATCACGCAGCGCATGTGCTGCCGCCCCTAAGGCTTGCCATTCCTCAGCTGTGTGCCCCACCTGTGTGTGCGCGTGCGTGCTTACGTGTGTGTGTGTGTGTGTGTGTGTGTGTGTGCTTGTGTACTTTTGTGTTGTGTGTGTGTGTGTGTGTGTGCATCTGTGCATGTGTGTGTGTGAGTTTATGCATCTGTGGCGCGTGCATGCTCATGCGCGCATGTGTGCAAGAATGTAAGTGCAGTTGCCTTAAGCAGCAGGATTTTATTCTTACAGACAAAGCAGGCAGATACACTATACTTGATAGCAAGTAAACACAGGTACATGTGTTACACCTTGGAATGGCATCAAACACTGTCCAAAATAGGACGCACCCTCTGTATTCATACACTGTTAGGCGATCAATCATTCTCTCAACGAATACCCTGCTGAACAACTTGTAGTGGGGAAGCAACGGCGCCCACATGCCTGGCCATGATATGGCCAGGCATATTATTATTATTATTATTATTATTATATATTATATATTATGGTTCTGCTGCGACCCAGTCAACGGTAGCAACCATAGATCTATGATCTCACAACAACTCCATGGACACGTGTCCACAAACCGATTGAAAGAATGTTCCAAATGTAGCGTGTACCTGATGGATGACACGCGAGGGGGGAGCAGCCACATCCACATGCCTGGTCATAATATGGCCATGTTATGGTTTTGTACCTGATGGATAACACGTGAAGGGGGAGCAGCCACACCCACATGCCTGGCCAGCTCCCCAGCCAGCTGCTCGGCTTGGGCTAGCAGTCTGCTGCCTGCAAGCAATGTTGCACGCAAGAAACGCTGACCATTCTTGCTGCTGCTGTCACTGATAGGTTCAGGTGCCTGGAGTTTGCCTGTGCCCAAAGCGTGAGTGTGCCAAACCTCCAGCAAAAGTAAACAGGAACGAGCACTTTCGTATTGCAAGTCAGATGGAAAGAGAGCATGGACAGGGGTGAGACTGTGAGTGTAAGAGACATTGGCGTACAGAAAAGAGCTGTCCAGCCACAATGTGACGCCCTGTGCACATGTCTGGGCTCAGGTGGAGCCTTTAGCACTACATTGGAGAGCCATCCAGCCATCTGAAACAGAGGATGACAGAGGATACAGGCACAACAGAAGAGCTGGCCGTCCATCCATAACACAGGCACCATAGAGCAGAGCCATCAAAACATAATGGAACAACACATGCACTTGTCCTGACCTGGCGGCCCTTGCTGCTGCACACCTGCTCTTGAACTCATCCACCCTGGGCAACCCTGAACCCTGAAAGAAGCAACTCCGACACAAACAGGCCCCAAGCCAAGTCTCACAGCTACAAACGTGCACAAAGAGGTCACCCCTTTTAACAACATGTCAAAGAAGATGATTCCTATTTCTACAACAGCAAGCTGAAGCTGAAGCCTCACTCGCAAACAAGTCACACAGCTTTAAAACTGCCACGCTTGCAAGCCAACTGAGCATACGCAAACTTGCCACACCTGCAACCCAAACAAGCACACGCAACTTTGCGCCGCATGCCACACCTGCACATCAAAGCACAGCAACACCCTTCTGCTTTCAGCTCGCATGAGACAGAGCGGGTTTTGCTGCATGCCACACCTGCAAATTTGAGCACAGCAACGCCCTCCCGCTTCCGGCTCCCACTGCGGGCCCCGCTGGCCCCACTCAAGCTGCTCCTGACCCCCTTCCTCTCCCGCTCCTCCAAGTCCACCAAAGTGCCCGTGCCCCATGCATCGTCCCGCCTTTCTGCCTTGCCCTCTTTTGATCCCTGCCCTGAGCTATCCCTTTCCTCACTGCCTTCCTTTGTAGGCACGCTAGCACCGCTGATGACAATGCTACTGCTGCTGCAGCTGCTGTTGCTGCTGCTGCGGCTGTAAGTACGGCGGTCAAGATTCCCCACCTTGCTTTTGAAGTCTGTTACATCCCCACCATCTTCACCCCAAGCCGTCATCACGCTTGCACTGGGCACCGTCTCCAACGCAAGTGGCCCCCGCTGCCCTCGTACCCCTGCCCTGCCCACATTCTGCAAGGACGCATCCACCCTCGCAGAGGCCGCGCGCTTGCTCTCAGTGCTGCTGCTGCTGCGTCTGAAAGCAATGCCTGTAGAAGAAGACTGCAGCCGACTCCCCATGCTGGTGCGCGCTGTGAGAGACCCCTCTCCTTGTGCTCCACCTCCCCAGCTCCTCCTCAGGTCCTTTGTGCGAACCCCCTCCTTCTCGTCCTCCACAGACGTGGTGCTCCGTCGGAAGAGGCCGCGGTCTGCAGCAGTGCTGCCGCTCAAACCACTGAGAGGAGTGGGCATACATCCACAGCGCTGCAAAGACGCCTTGCTAAGGTTGGCGGTTGTGGGAGCAGTCGTAGGGGCGCTGGAATTGGTGGATGGCTGTGCTGTGGCTGCACTATTAGAAGACCTTTGACAGGGGGCAGAGGAGGGGCGGAAATCTGGGAGATCAAACAGGCAAAAGAATACGGTGCCGCCACTGTTGACATCCATCTGCAATCAAAATTTCGGCAGCGATTTGAGCAAAAGTTTATTCAAAGGCTGGAAAAATTTAACTCCTTCCTTGTTACAGCCTAGCATACTCCACTGTTCCTGGTTCATCAAAAGATAAACACACTGTGCTTGAGATGGCCCGACCTCGGTCATGTGCACATCATCAAACAAGTGGAGAGCACTTATCAATTCCATTAATGATGGTATCAACGCGTCCACCCCACAAAGGAAGCTGGGGATGGCCGGGTCCTGCTGAATTGACTTTGAGCAACATGTGCCTGTGACTTTGTTGCGGGTCTTTTCCTGCTTGTCCATGCTGCGCACATCAGGCTCTACAAGAGAAATCACGCAGCCAAAGACAAGTACCTGCTCTCAGCTGAAAAAGGCCATCGAGAGCCTTCGGCACCCAAGGCCCAAGCATCCTGTAGGTGCAGCTTCTTGCCTTATACCATTTTCGGATCTGGCCTACTCCATGTAAAAAAAACTTGCTGAAAACGCCATGCTCACGTCCACCCTCATCTACATTTGCTGGTTCGACATAATCTAGCGCAACCCAATCCAATTCCCATGTGCTTGAACACCCTCGCACATATGGTCCATTATCACAAGGAATATAGAAAAGAGGAGGAGCAGTAGCAGCACTCAAAAGACACTTGGCTGAGGAGTCAATTGTTCTTCTCTCAACGAACACCTGGAATGCTGCCAGATCTAAAAAAAGTGAAGGAAACATTGAGCCAGCCAAAAGCTGCGTGTGTGCTCTTCTCCACACACACACCTGGAAAGCTGCTGGTTCTTGCCCTTGTGCTTCCGGAGTCCCGCTTTCATTATCGCCACTGCCCAAGTGCTGCATCGCCTCCTCGGCCTTGAGCTCATCGGTTGAAGCCACCAGGCTGAGCTTACTCCAGTCAAGGCCTTGGCCCGGTGTGATGTCTGCAGCAAGGATCAAAGGAAGCCTTGACTTCATGCCTTGACCTTATAAGTTGAAGCCACCAGCTAACTCCAGTCAAGGCCTTGGCCCTGCGTGACTTCTGCAGCAAGGAACAAAGGAAGCCTTGACTTCATGCCTTGACCTCATATGTTGAAGCCACCAGCTAACTCCAGTCAAGGCCTTGGCCCTGCGTGACTTCTGCAGCAAGGATCAAAGGAAGCCTTGACTCCATGCCTTGATTTTATAAGTTGAAGCCACCAGCTAACTCCAGTCAAGGCCTTGCCCCGGTGTGATGTCTGCAGCAAGGAACAAAGGAAGCCTTGACTTCATGCCTTGACCTTATAAGCCACCAGCTAACTCCAGTCAAGGCCTTGGCCCTGCGTGACTTCTGCAGCAAGGAACAAAGGAAGCCTTGACTCCATGCACCGTATAAATTGAAGCCACCAGCTTTCTCCAATCCAGACTTTAATCCGGCGTGACGCCTGCAGGGGGGTAAAAAAGGAATGGCGTGCTATCTGCAAAAGGGAACAGGCTTACTCCAGAGCCTTGGCGTGGCATGATGTTTGCATTAAAGGACGATGGTGAGACCATACACAGCCAGCTACTCAGGGATTCTCCTCAGTGCCCGCAGCCAGTATTTATTTGTCTCTCAACTTTCTTTGGGTATGCTTGCTCAATCAAGGCTTGGCCCGGTGTGTTGTCTGCAGAAAGGAACAAAGGAAGCCTTGATCTTATAAGTTGAAGCCACCAGCTTACTTTAGTCAAGGCCTTGGCCCTGCGGGTTGTCTGCAGAAAGGAACAACAAGAAGAGTGTGCGGGCTGTCCTGGACTGGGGAAAAGAACAGGGTGAGAGGGATGAAAGGACATGGAAAAGAGAAAAGAATAGGGTGAGAGGGATGAGGGGACATGAGGGGGCGATATAGGGCCTGGTGTGTGGTCTGGACAAAAAAAAGGACCACTGCTTGACTGGTAATGCTTTTCCAATCCCACTTTTTCAGGTAACTGATTTCTTACGCCTGGATTTCAAGAACCCCCCAGTATCTTGAAACCTTGTTGGCCAACATTATGCACCCCATTCAACACTACCGCACTAAGCTTATTTACAAATGAGCTACGAGGGAACCCAGAGCACTGGAACTGACAAAATACATGTGTATATACCAACTTTGGCACTTTGTGTTGCTGGTAAGGCAAGCCTCATTAGGAATGTGGTTGGAGCACAGGTTGTTCGTCTTTGACTAGGTGCATATATAAGATTTTAACAGGCAAGTACGGCACCTTCCGTCTGGTTTATGAAGTGGCCACATTTGAAGCTGTCCGCTCTGCATTATGCATGGTAGTATGGGATGAGAGGAGGGGGATGCAGACATGGTGGACAGCCACATGAAAGCTGCCAATAAGGGAATCTTAAACCTTAATGCACGCAACCTTTTTGGTCGTGCAGTCTTTTCTGTTTCTTCTTTATTGCTTGGTGGTTTTCTCCAACTTTCATCAGGGGAATGCTGCAAATACATACCCAAAGGTATAGCGTCCCGGATCCTCTGCGCAAGCCCCCTGCTCCGTCTGGAAGCGCTCCTAGGTGTGCTGCACCTTGTACTACCACTCTTCAACCTGGAAATGTGTGTAGGTTTAAACATGTCACAGAACAATAAAAGTCCATTCAAGCAAGAACAGGCTTGCTGTCTCGTGCACATTTGACATGAAATTGTCATGAGGTAGGTATGCACGAAGTTATGAGTGCAGCATCATTTGTCTTGAGGACCAGAAATTAATGTGCAGGACAGGCGCACCCTTCAAACGTGGGGAAGAATTGCAACGATCAACATGCTGCAATCATGTGCAAGTTAAAACAACAGCCTAATAAACTCATTCAAAAAGTCAATGTAGGAGCTAAAGGGACCATGTCCACGAAGAAGCAAGTCATGGAACATTGCAAATGCTGCGCACGGTCCTTTCATTCCTGCAATGCTGCTTATCGTGCACACCTGCTTGGAGAGCCCTCCTGCGACACAGCAAGGCCATGGTCCTGCAATAAGGTCGCCAGCTCCGTGGCGTCATTAGGGTGCAAGCCCCATCCACTGTGCACAAAGGGAGGACAAGCCAAAGTGATGAGATGAGGCTACTGCCCTCAACAAAAAGGTTCGCCTGCTTGAATCCACTAACACACACGAGTGCTCCATGCATGCACCCCATTGGTGCAACTCCGTTTATCTCTTTCCATTTGGCTTCACTCACAGTGCTTGCTGGTTAAGGAGCCCCTTCCTGGGATGAGCGCGCTGCTGCAGCTGGCGCTCAATCTGATCCAGCAGCATTTCTTTGTTGGCTGTGGAGGAGTCAAGACTTCTAATTACATACTTCACACCTTTGTTCACACCAATTCACATCAACTACGAGTAAATATAAACAAACCTAACCTTCATAAAGCCATCTCTATTTGAAGTGAATTACACGCAGTGCAGTTTGTTCCCCCAATCGGACGTAGCTGGCCGTTGAAATAGACTGGTTGAAGGCACGAGTTTCAAAGAAAAGTATTTATGATATCTGTCATTTTTTCCCTTATGCTTATTTTACTTCTGTGAGGCTTATCCCAGGTCCCTTAGAGGTGCAAACTTTCCACTTCTAAGGGCAGGAGTGGATCCACTTCCTCATTTCAAGCGTGGAATAAGATGGTAGCTGGTGATACATGTGGTGGCATTAGCACACTGTACACATACCCAGCATGGACTTTCGGAGGAAGACATGGCAGCAGCAAGGGGCCCGAAGGAAGTGAGTAACTCCGACCTCTGTGCAGGTAGCAGTATCTTTTAGTATCCTCGTCATCTAGGAATGAAGGGCTCAATGGCTGTGCATCCTTACTTGCTTCTTGTTGTGTGCTGTGCCTTTAAGGTGGCAGAACAGAGTACTGGGTTTTTCATGCACACACCTAGGTATTTTCAGAAATTACTTTTGTACTGCAACGCTGAACTCTTTGCACAGATGCGTCGGGTCCAGGAACTGGCAAGTATGCTTCTGGCATGCCATGGACAGCAGGCACAGCGCGCATGGGCCCGCCGCGAAGCCCATCAGGTGTGCTTGCTGAAAGACTGTACTTAATTTTATGACAATGCCTGTCAATGAACAATTTGCATGAAGCAAACAAAAGCCCTACTCCAGAGCTACCTCATGTGAACGCCAAACTGGCATTCCTGTCTTTTTTATTGCATCGATGATCGGTTGCATGCTTCTTCTTTCCTCTCTCACCTCGGAGGAAAAGTTTCAGGGTAAAAAGCTGCCTGCAGGACCCTCATACACTCCAGTTGATACCTTGGGGATCCCTAAAAGCATGAGGCCAGTCCCTTTCATGTTGCATCACATTCGATGCCTGCAGGTCCATATTACACGGCCGGGAACACCGGAAATGGTGCACATTTGAAACCAGGGGGACCTGCATATAGTTTTGGAGCCCGTTTACCAGGCAAGTGTGTTGTTTGGGGTGGGGGCGCGGAGCAAGGCATGCAGTGACCTACAAACTCTTTACACAGGAGAAGGACAATGCGCAGAGACAAGGACTTCACGAACTTTGTTTGTTTGATGTTATGCAGGAATAATGTATGCATCAATTACTACATAAATTTATGAGCTCTGAGCACTGGCTTCCCAGAAACAGGCATTGCATCATAGTGTAGGAAAGTCAATTCAAGTCTGGAAACATTTCTTTATTCAGTCTAATTTAAAGAAGTCACGTTACTTTTGCGATACCTGACCCTACCCTGTCCTCTTGCCCACTTTCCAGCGTCCCTATACTGATTTCCTCTTAAAACTCTTTGCACAGGACCTGCAAACAAGAACCCTGGACCCCTGGACTACTCTCCCGCATGGGCCGTGACAGCAAAATCAAATCCTTCGCCCTCTTTTGGGCCCCCTCCAAAGTAAGCAACAATGAAGGCTTGCCAGCAGTGCCACCAATATGAAACCCTCTGTCAATGCTTGCTGTGCCAGATTGTACACCATCCCCCTGCTGGTGGGCCATGTCTTCGAGCTTTTGCAACAACCTGGTCTGTGACCATTTTTTCTCATCGCCCTCACGGTCTTGCTTCCTCCAAGCAGGCCACGTCCCATGTCCGCCCCTCGCCCCATCAGACTAGACTCTGCTCCACCAACCTCCCGGAGAGCAAAAGGGCCAACATTTGGCCTGAAGCACGCTCCCATTAAGCAAGATCCAGTCCCTGGGCCCTATGTCTACTGTGATGGTGGCTGCTCTGCATGCAACCGCTACAATGGAGCCTCATTTGGTCTGAGGCCCCCCACGTAAGTGACACAGGCCAAGCCGATGCAGGCAGCAACAAGCATGGCAGGGAAAGGAAGCTGTGAGCAAAAAGGATTTCCACAGTGTGAGGAGAAAATTGCAAGCTGGAACTGGAATGTTTCCTCCCCACGCATTGCGCATGACTGCAGCCATCTAGATCTTTGAAAGCATACACTGATTCATTGGATATCAGGTTCAGGTCAAAATTGTTGATACATCTGCCATCCTAAATTCGGCAGGAGCATTGTCGCCCGCCTGGAAATGGATAGAGCAATAGCATGTACTTTTAGAAATACTGTGCACAAAACGTGCGTTTGCAAGAGAATGCTGCAGCCAGAGAGCTTCATCCACATCCTGCGTGGGCTCATCCTCTTTGCAGCCTTGTTTTGTGCAGCTGTACTTGATACAGCACTTGCTACCCTTCCATAATCCTTCTATATGGTTGACCAGTTCCATATATTTATACATATATATACATGTTTTGCGCCATATTTATATCCTCTGCAAAGAAGTGGACTTATACAGCATATTTGTATGGAGCCCTATGCTTCTGTGATCCATCCTGCCCTTCCGTGACCCTGCAAGACCTCCCTAACGTACTCGGAGAGATGCACGAATCACCTCAAGATGATGAGCGTGTGTACTGTGTTGATCATCAAATCATCAGCTCAACCATGTTTTCACATTCCTCACTCGCCAGGATGTATGGTCAAAAACATGGATTGGTCGGGGAGAGTCCAGGACCGCAAGCCTACCACACAGGCTGCTCAAGCATCGGTGCAGCCACAAGGCGATGCACCTCAGCAAGTCCAGCACCTACCACCAAAAGCTACCGCTCAACCTACAGATAATCAGAGTTCCATTGAGCTTGAAGCGCTTGCGGACACTGGAGGAGGCTGCAAAGTTTTGTCCGGTAGTTATTCTATCAGCATTTGGAGCAAACCAATAATTGCAAGCAGTGACAGCCCTCCTTCCTTGTTATCTGTCAAGTAGTGGTTGGATGTCAGACACTCATGCTGCAATCCTGTCAACACTCACAAGGGTTGCTCTTGTTGGCTATTGTTAGGGATGTTTAGTCAGCAAATCAAAGGTTATGAGGACCAAAGACGTCAGTGCCTTTGATTCAATGTTGCTGAAAATACAATTGTAGATGTGAATCCTTATGCTGGGTAAGCGCAGCAAAAAAAGAATCCGGGCATGCATGTGTGCTGTTGATAACCAACATTGTCGGGCCAATTTGAGGCTCTTATTGGAAAACAAAGGCTGGAGACATTAACGCCGCACATGGGGGCTGTTTTCTTCTGATCTTTCTTCCTTTTTGTTCTCCCTAGGACAGGAGACACGACAGTTGCATGGGGGCCAGCTTCTTTCTTCATTTCCTTCTTTTTCCCCTTCTTTCTTTTCAGGAAAGGAAAGGAAAGGGTTGCATAGCTGTACCTGCCTGCGGGGGCAGCTTAGCTGAAGTAAAACGTGCCTGTAACCAAACCAGTCCAATCTAAAATGTAAACCCATGTAAACCAATCTAAAAGAAATTGTAGAAGCTCAGTCATAGCAGAAAGGAATGAAGTCAGTGTTTGGAAGCTGGGCAAAAGTATGTAATGGTTTAAAAATATCAATGAACAGGTCCTTGTATTTTCTGTGTAGCTCACACAACTCACAGCAATTGCAGTAGAAAAGAACATCATGTTCTTTCTCGTTCTGGACTTCAGCACATCCACACTTATCACAAATATTTGAACCACCCAACCATTTACAGGACTCGACCTTCAAGCAGTGGGCACGAAGCCTAAACCTACTCACATTCCTCATGACTCCTTTATCCAGATCCTTACATAGATATGATGGGGTACAGAAGGGTGTGCGTGCTGTTTGATCCAAAGGTTTCCCACACCGATGATGGTAAGTCACTGCTTTCCTGTTCACCTCTCGGGGACTCAGGGCGTCCGCTTCCCTCCAAACCTTCTGCTGTCTATACCTCAAAACCTCTCAAAAATCCTGCATGGGAATCTTGGAAGCACTCAGCAATATCTGTTTAAACACCTGCCAGTGCTCATTGCGCATGCCACTAAAAGCTGTAGACACATGTAGCTGTAGACACATGACTATGAAAATAAAATGATAAGTCTCTTCAGGCTCTTCAGAGGGAGAGTTTACTCTGCCTTCGTAGTTTTTCTCTTCTCTCCTCTTCTCTTCTCTGCAGTTTGCTGATAGCAAGGGTTACAAGGGAAAAAAGGCCTCAGTCAAGACGTTTGACTGCTAGCCTGTTCATAAAAACACATGAGGTCATGAAGAGAAAAAGGAAGTTTGTTGTTATCCTGATTTAAAAAAATGATATCCTGGGAATTCACATGGTTGCTGAAAGCAAGAAATGGAAGACCCGCCCGATCCTCATTAGTTCAGTCTCTTTCCCTCTCCTAGGCTAGCTGTAGCTAGTGTAGTTTTGAGGGACCTCTGGTGAGGCCCTTGCTAGCTTGCTAGTTAAGGGACCTTTCCTTAATGCACGAAGCTGGACCTGGCTTGCGTAGACTTTTCTTTTTTTTTCTTTATGGAAGACATCATATTAAGCTTGAGTATAGTTTAGTTTAGTTTACAAAGGGTTTTGGCCTTCAGCCAGGTGGTTTGAAAGCTCAGCCTGCTGGTCTCTGTCAGTGGTTTACAGTGGTGGCCTACAGCCCGAGACTCTGGCTGATCGGTCGCTGGTGAAACATGCTCAACCAGCATCAGATTTGAGACCTAGTTTGAAACCAATTGACATGTTTGAACTCAGATGTGAAACACCAAAATCAAGACAAGAGAGAGCGCCTGAAACTCTGAGTTTGAGCACCAAGTTTAATCTGTGACAGGAGATACAAGAGGCAATGAGACGGTCAGGACGCAGTTCCACGGAAGCTCTGGCACACACTCAAGTGGAGGTTCACCCCAACAGAAGGCTGGACAGCACACTCAACGGAAAGGCCACAGGCTGCTGTCAATGTCCCAGCCTGTCTGCTCAGAGCTCTGGCACACCCAAAATGCGGCACAGACAGAGGGGCCTTGTAAGCACACACATGCGGGCCTCACCATAAAGACTTCTGAGGCAGACACAGCAAGGACTGAGGCATGGACTGCCAGCGACGGTGATGCACATGCAAACACGCATGCCTGGCCCTAGCACACGTCTGCGAAAGACCACAGGCCACTGCACAGCATGCCCAGACAGGCGGTGACCACACGCGAGCACACACTGAGCCATACCCTTGCAGGGTCTGACCTTGGTGCACTGAGTCCACCAAAAGCTCGCATGGGCCTATACTCCTCCCATCAAACTGCCCCCATGCATCAACAGCACAGCCACAAGAGGTCACGCTCCCGAACCCACCAATCTAATCGAAGTGCAAAGGCCGCACCTAGTCGTTTGAGGGGCGGCGAGCTGGTCTCTGTCAGCCACATGAAAACGTCCATGATCTCAGAAAGAAAGTAACACATCTGGTTTGCTGGACACAACTCAGAAAGAACGACACAAGGAACAGCTCAGGAAGACAACTCAGAAAGAAAGTAGCACCTTTGTTTTGCTGGACACAACTCAATCTTACGTACTGCTCCCCTTCCCTGATGTGAACCCAGAAGTTAGGGACGCTTTCAACATCCCGCTTGGAGATGCCTCCAACATCAGAGCTCACCTGCCTGGCCTACAAACAGAGCTCCCTGGAGACGGGCCTCCCAGAAAACACACAAGCTCTACAAAAAGGCACAACTCCAGATTTATGCCCCAACAGTGCAGCCAGGGTATCTCAGGTTTAAGTGCCAATTATTATGATCAAGGTTGCATTTGTACAGGATCGGACCTCTTCTACACAGTAGCCACAAGCTAAAACGACACGCCTTCCATTCCCCTCACCCACCCTAACATCCCTAACAGCCCAATTGCACAGATTGGCAGCCATGGCTTTAGGAAAAAAAGGAAGAATTAATGACATATAGAGACAGAACTTCAGACCCCTACCATCAACCCTCTAGCTTCAAATTGTGATGGTGGTAGTACCTGTAAGTACAAAGAAACCTCTGTAAAGAGGCTGGCTCAGGAGACCACATCAAGCCACGCCATCAACGCTGTCTACTACTTTGACTTTGATATCACACTTAAAGATGCATGGAGAATCTTTCCAGCCAAGAGAAAGGACATGAGCAATGACCCCTCACCCCAACAGAAGCGGTACCATACACACTATGGGCCCATGATAATAGTGTCTCTGCTTGGCTTGTAAACACCTGAGCCAACTGGTGGTGGAGAATCATGTCTATGTTGAATGACACTGAGCTCTTGCCTGAGGGCACCAGTGTGAGCAGATATGGGTGTCATGGGGAAGAGATTGAAATTTCTTCCTCCAGTTGTTTGATGCTAGGCGTTGGTGAGTATGCAGTGGTACGGCAGAATTTGGAGGTTGCAGGGGTAGCCAGTGGCTTCTGGTATGTCTCGCATGAGAAGCTGAAGCCGGGCTTTGTTGGCATTACCTAGCGCCTCTCTGGCATGTAAGTTCCAGACGACAATGAGTTGCATGGGTTAAGAAGGTTGGGCAGGGTGGGTATGGTATTGAACCAGTGTTGGGGTGTCTGGATTTGGATGTTGCCAGCAGGGACTTTGGCTAGCACTTGCACAAGACTGTGGTAGCCGTTCAGCCAGCTCATGTAGGCGTTGCAACTGAAGCCTCTCCGGTGAGGTAAGAGCATGGATATCGTCGGAATGTTGTAGAGCATTACCGGTCTGGGTTCCTAGGCTTTACAGGTCGCTTTCTACCCAGAAAGTGAGTCCAGAAAGCGGCACGCTTTCCACCCAGAAAGTGATCAGAAAGCGTCAGAAACCCAGACTGCTCATTTCATCCCCCTAGTGAATTTCATTCCTAATTGAGGCGAGTTGCCTTGCTGTGAGGCATGAAAGCCCTATCAGATCTTTGGAACCAAGGTAAAAGGAGGTTTTACAGGCCCAGACACAAGGCTTTACAGAAAGCCTGCCAGAAAGCGTAGAAAGCCTGGAAAGGCTAGGGAGTCAAGTAGAAAGCAGCAGAGAGTTTTATAACTGACCATAATGTGAATCCAAAGAGTTTATCCCAGTCTGGAGCAAGCATTCAATCAATCTCAAATATGCCAACAAGCCCTGCAAAGTGTTGGACCTGGTCCCCAGGACCTAGGTCCCATACTGGCCAAACCTGCACATGTGGTGTATAAATGGCAACCAAAAGCTAACCCGGTTATGTCGAGACATAGCGCCTGGACGGACACCTTGCAATGGCCTTTGAATAACAGACCTAGACCTCAGATTCCGATTGCCAACTACCCTGGACAAAACCCATCGGAGCGCCTTCGCTTAAGATTTAGACAATGCTATTTATCATCAATAATTTACATATAATACTTAATCAGATGTCCAAGGCGTCCTCACAAAACTGGTGAACGAATCCCTGAGTGGCCTTGATTGCGCGTCTTGAAATGTGCGCATGCTTGTTAAGATCATTAAAACACGTTAGTTTAATTGGATGTCGCGTTCTTGCTGCAGAACAAAAGTCTGCTGATGTTGTCGCACATACCCCCTGCGGACTCCTGTTTTTCATGCAATCATGACGAGTGAAGGATGCACAATCGTTTGGACTTGACAGCACACTGCAGTTTGCACTGTGCGGTTAGAACAGAGATGCAGGCTGCATGGTAAGTGATGACGGACTGCTTTCCTTACGCCACACTGCTCCAACACCTGACAGTCTTGCATAGAGATGTGAGGCATGTACTCACGGTTGTATTGTAAGTGGTTTGGTGAAGAATGGTCGTGTTTGTGTGGAGGAATACACACATTTCTGTGTGTACACGCACACGCACTTGCACGCTGTGCGCACCATTCAGCGCAACCTGCAGTTGTTAGGCATGCCTGGATGAATGCACAATGGTGTATGCATGCATGCAGCTGAAGCATAATCACACACACGTGCATGCGCACACTGCACGCTGCACTTTGCACACTGCACGCTGCATGCATCACGCTGCACGACAGACACACGCGCCACTGACGATGCACACATTCAATCATGCATATTGCATGCAGGCACTCTGCAATCACGCACCCTGCACACTACATAATGCACACGTAGCTGGATGACCAGGTTCCTTGCGAAGCCGGGCAAGAGCTGCTGAGCCCCATGGCAATCCTGGTCAGTCCACTGGTGACATTGCCAAGAATGATTTTTACAAGGAAGCAGGGTTCATGCAGGTGGGGAGAGGGTCCCCCTTTGCCCCTAGGCATTTGCATAGGGCAACATTTTGGACTATGCTTGAAACTTGTTCGTGCAGAGAGCCTTGCCTACACCAGGATGGAACGGACGCACACACATACGTACACACCCTTTCTTTCTCGTGTACACATGTTTGCATGTACGCTCACATGCGCAGAACCTGATCAACATGAGGTGCACGAGCTTGGGCCTGAGGAGAGAGTGGAGCAGCTGCCCTTGGTGACCGCAGCATTGGGTGACGAGACCGAGGGTGCCTTTGAGAACTACTGCTTGGTGAGCAGCCTGAGGTGCATATATGTGCACAGCAACAAAGGCTGGATACAGAGAACGTACTGATTGATGCTGCATGTAGTTGTACCCCCTAATCCTTTCAGAGTCTCCAGAATGTCTGCTGATGTGGCTGCTGCCTGCCCATCTTGACGCTCGCATGAACATTATGGCAAGCCTGATCAGTCTTTTCCCCTTTTTGCTCCAGTCCGGTCAAACTCGTTTGGATATTTTGTGCCCTTCCAGCCTTTTCCCCTTCTTGCGTTCGTCCCCTCCCTCCTAGCAGTTGGCTCTTGCTGATGTCCTAAACCCCTCCTTTCCTGTGTTGTGGGCTCAGTCCTGGTTGTAAGCTGCATGCTTCCCTCTGTTCAGCGCTCTGGGGCTGTTGTCTTGTTATCCTGCATGTAGGGTGAGTCTGGTTCAGCCATGGCTCCTTCCAGGAACGTTTTTTCTTTAGTGCCCCAGCTTTTCTGCTCTGCAGACCGCCTTTTGCTGTTCTAGCTCTTCCCCTCCCATTGCCTTCGTTTTGTTTTGGCAGTTGGCCCCCTGTAGGAGATTGCTATTTCCTGGGCCCCATTACATACAACGGAGTTTTAACCCACTATGTGCTTGCAGTCTGATTGGCTGGCCCAGAGTCGCCACAGACAGCATGCCCCAGCAACTCATCTGGACTCTCAGCTGCACCTTGGAGACCCGCACTTGCCAGACGACCTTGCGGTGATTGAGATCGACGAGGAGGACCAGCTGCAGCCGCAGAAGAAGAGGAGGAGGAAGAAGAAGTCTAAAGAGCAAGGCATGCTCATCCTCCCCTGCAGAGGAGGTGAGGAGCTCTTGTTAGGTAAAAGAGTCACATCGCCCGCCTTTACGCATTCTGTACAGGAGGGGCATGATGTCTCTGAATTGCTGGCTATACCACTGCGAGAAGCTTCCAGTGTGCTTTTTGTACTTGCAGACATGCCAGAGCTCTGATTGCTAGCATGAGCAATTTCACTTTCAAGAATTCTGAATTCTTTCCTGCTCCGCAGCTTGGCCCAATCCCACGTGGCTCTCGGATCCATTGCTCACTTTGTGAATTGTACGCATTCTTTACAAGAGAGGCATGATGTCTTTGAATTGCTGGCTGGGAGTAGCTTTCAGTGTGCTTCTTGTGCTCGCAGACATGCCGGAGCTCAGTTTGCTAGCACGAGCAATTTCACTTTCAAGAATTCATTTCCTCAGCAGCCTTCCCCCTGTGCAATCCATTGTTCACTTTGTGAATTTCAGGAGTACGATTCAGATGGGGATGAGGACGACGAGGATGTGGAAGGCAAACCGTCCAACATGGGCAGCACAGACTCTGCAGATGACGTGTCATCTTCGGATTCAGAGCAGGAAGTGCCTGCTTCCAGACCATCTGCAGCTGCTGCCAAGAGGGGGGCTGCCAAGGGGGAGGCGGTTAAGCAGGCTGCTCAAAAGAAGGATAAGAAGTAGGCTGCCAGCTTTGAACAGTGTGCTTCCTGTTGGTCTGTAGGTCTTGCCAACTTGGAGTCTTGAAGACCCCCATGTGTACTACCTAGTAGCTAATGTGCTGTGCTATGCTGTAGTGACTGTCACTGACTAGTGGCACGAGTCACTAGTCACCGTGATGGTGATGACATTTCACTGACACTGGCAGTGGTATCCATTTCTCGTGAGGTGTTCCTTTTCAGTTAAACTTATAATGGCACTTGGAGCCTCCTGCTGAGCAATAGCTTGCATTCGCTTTCCATATCTGCAGATCACTGGCAATGATTGCCAGTGGCCGCGGCGGTCATTTTTTCTTTACTGCCTCAGTAAACTGAGCAGGACTCCGAGTTAGTCAATAAGTCTGAACTGGAAGTGGCAGTAAAAACTGAAAATTAAAAGGGTACATAGTTTACATTAGGATTTGATAAGCCTGCAGCCACAAAAGCTAGGCTGCTGAGCAAAGGGTAGTACCTAGAGGTCATACTGAGTTTCTAAAAAGAAGAAGAAGTGGAAGGCTTACTGGCCCGCTTTCTGCCGCTTTCTGGTCCCAGCTTTCTAGAAACACGAGATGAGTACCAATAGAAAGCATGATTTCTAGAAAGCGGGGTGGGAAGCCGGCAGTTGGCTTTCCAGGTGGCTTTCCACCCCGGTTTCCAGAAACCACGCTTTCTGTCGATACTCTTCTCGTGTTTCTAGAAAGCCAGGGGTCAGAAAGCGGTAGAAAGCAGGCCAGTAATGCTCTACAACATTCCGACGATGGCAACTGGTTCGATGGTTTGGAGGGAGGAGTTCACTGCGTGGCGCAGGAGTTGGAACATAATCTCGTCATTTGGCTTGCATACATGCTGGCAGGGATGGTGTACGTTCTTGTCAACCACAACAGTGTGTGGTCTGTCTACCAGCCCATGTAGAGCTTGTATTACCTGCTTGTGTTTCTTTGGAAGTCATAACTTCCTGAGTAGTCCGAAGATTATCCACCATCATTAACACTAGACACGCTCTTTGCTTTCAGGGGGCTTCTGGGAGGGGGGTTGCTGGGCGCGCGGCGGCGGCGGAGGACGGGAGAAGGAGAGTCCGAGCGTCCAGAGGCATGGCGAACAACCCTCCAGATCCCCATTAGCTCTGTCTCTGGCTCTCTCCTAGACTAGTTTTGTCTAGTGTACGTTTGAGGGCCTTCTGGTGAGGCCTCTAACTTTTGTTAGGGGTACTTCCCTTAATGCACGCGGCCTATGGCTTGCGTAGACTTTTCTTATTCTTTTTTCTTTTCCTGAGTAATAGGTAGTAATAATTGTGGTGGAGGGGACTCACAGCTTTCCTGGGCCAATGTGTCTCCTTTTCCTTAATTGATGTAGGGAGAGTTTCCTCTGCCTACGTAGCTTTTTTTCTTTTCTTTTCTTTTCTACGACAAATTTCTAGTGTAGAATATTAACTGTAGGGGCGGACAAGGTGGCTTGGTCACGTCTGAGGTGGCGTCCAGTATGTTCGTGTCTGTAGTGAGATGTGGAGCGAGGTTGTGGTGATGGCACAACTTGTGTGGAAGGGGTGCTGTTTGGTTGGGAGCTTGCAAGAGGGTAGGTATGAATCAGGTTATCTTGTTCCACATTGAGGCCACTCACATGTGTACTTTTGATGAGGCGGTAATGTATAAGAGTGTTTGCTTCAAATTTTTTGTTGTTTTTCTCATGTGTACAGCTGAGTTCTATGTGACGCACATGTTATATGCTGATCACCTGACTCTGATGGCCAACGATCCTGTTGCGTTGCAGACCATGTTGAACCGCTTGCATGCGTATACTCAGAGGAAGCACTTAGTCATCAACACAGCTAAATCTGAGGTGGTGCACTTCAATTCCTCTGGGTCAGACCTGCCTATTTTTCATATTGGGGGGGTGCCACTGGCACACAAGGAGTCTTTCAAATATCTTGGCATGATGTTTCACAAGTGCATGAGCATGGCCAAGTCCTCTGAGCATGCTGCTGGCCCCTTCTTGGCGTCTGCTTTTTGGGTGCATCAATTTGTTCGTGAGAATTTTCTGGCAAATAGGCCGAACGTGTCTCTGTGGCTTGGAAAGACGTATGTGGTTCCAGCTGGAATGTATGCAGGCCAAGTGTGGGGCACTGAACACGTTAAAGCGGGCAAGGAGTTTGCATGTGATCTGCAAGTGCGGCACATAAATTATCTTAAGAGCACGCTGGGTGTTAAGCATAACACTACAAACTGGGCTGTTCTGAGGGAATGTGGTCATGACCTGCTTCAGTTATACTGGTTCAGGTCTGTTGTCAAAATGTATAATAGCATGCTGAGGTCTAACAGTGAGATGTTGAGAAGAGTGCTGAAAGCGGATTTGAATATTTATTCACGTGAGCCTTCCTGCTGGACTGCTCGAGTTTTATATGGCCTTCAAGGCCTGCGGCGCTGTGATTCCTTTGTGCAAGCGGTGCGGCAGGGCACTCCTATTCCTCTTCAAGAGTTTACCGATGACCTTAGGCACAGGTTGCAGGCAGTGTGGAGAGATGTTGAGGGAGTGAACCCGCGGGAAACCTATTGCAAACTGGCAACTTATCAGCCTCTTTTTGCAGTGCCTTTTGATCACAATGTGCGTGCCCCCGCCTGTTTACCAAGGCACATGCATTTGGATTTGTCTCCACATGTCATGAGGAATGTTAGCCGTTTCAGACTTAGGGCACACACACTGAAAGTGGAGACAGCGGCTTGGGATACTCAGAACGCTCTTTTGTGTGATCGCTGTCCTTGTGATGAGATTCAAGATGAAGCTCATGCCCTTTTGGTGTGCTGAGATGCAAATGTTTGTGCTCTGAGGAGAAAGTATGCTTACCTTATTAACTGTTTCTCTGGTGATTTTTCAATGGATCAACCTTTTATACAACAAGCCAGTGTCCAGGATGCTTCTGATTTCCTCTTGCAACACAACAACAAGCTATTTTCGTTTGTTTATGAGCTCATGGACATTATGTTGACTGGCGAGGACCAGTCACAGGCCGATCAGCCGAACAGTCTGGCTGAAGGTCCCCCCATGTAAATCTGTAAATTTGTTACTCACTGTTCTTGTAGGCAATGATTTTTTTGACGGCCCGGGAGGCTGTACTCAACTCTTCTTCCTGGGGGAGGTTAACCAGAGCTGCCAGTCTGTTGGGGTGCTATTTTACATGTAACATTGACCTTTGATTATTTGGCTTGTAGCTGAGCTACTGTGATGATGTGAGTCTTACATGGGGATGTGAGTCTACGGGTTCCATTAATTCCAAGGCCCATTAGGGGTTGCATTATGCAGGTTATGAGGGAGCTCTCAATTTGTTTCTCAGTTCCTTCATCAGTGAAACACAAATATTTTCTTTTTTGTGTCTGAGCTTATGGATTTATGTTTGGCTGGCAGAGACCAGCCACAAGCCGATCAGCCAAACGACTTTGCTGAAGGTCACCCCCCATTGGAACCATTGTAACCATTATGAGGGAGGAGGGCTTTATGGATGAAGTTCAGTCCTCATTGAACACTAATTCCTTGTGTTTCATGAGGTGGAGCTTACTAGTGGATACTGATCAATTGGCGGGCGCGCAAAAGAGCTGGCGTCTTATGTGCAGACTGGCTCCTTTTCGTTTGGTAAGATAGGCTGTAGACAAGATTTTAAGGTCCGCTATTTGCTTTGTGAAAGGAAAGCAGTACTACTTACCATTGTTGGTGCGGAAAACCTTAAAATCAAACAGCACACACACTCTTTTGTATCTCATCATATTCGTTTAAGGATCTGGATGAAGGAGACATGGGGAATGTGATTAGGTTTAGGCTTCGTGCTCTCTGCTTGAAGGTCAAGTCCTGTAAACGGTTGGGTGGTTCAAATGTTTGTGATAAGTGTGTGAGTGCTGAAGTCCAAGATGAGATACATGCTTTCTTCTATTGCAATTGCTTTTAAGTGCGTGAGCTGCGCAGAAAATACAAGGATATTTTCATTGATCTTTTCAAGCCGTTACATACTTTTGCCCAGCTTCCTATCACAGACTTTATTCCTTTCTTGGCAAGCTTCCACATTATAACTGATCCTGGTATCAATGCTTTCCTAAATCAAGACTCGTACAGATTTTCAAAGTTTCTGTCAGAGTTGATTTCATTTTTTGATACTGGTTGAGAAAGTTTCACTAACAGCCGATCAGCCAGAGTCTCGGTGTGGGCCAACCCCCTTGTAACCCTTCGTAACCTAAAATCAATTGCCCACCAGGTGCAGCGGCCACATTGATGTTGAGTAATATGTTTTAACTGCAAGTTTGTAAAATGCAGGCTACAGCTGATCTGCCAAGCATTGTGTAGATAACGGATTAGTCAGATTAATAGGCAGAAATCATTCTTTAAGGACGATTAGTTCAACGAGAGTCCATGCTTTCTTTTACAGTGCCAAGAAGATTCTTCCAATGGAGATGGCAGCACAGGCTCTTCTCCAGCACAATCACTGCCTACTATGCTTGTACACTGCCTAAATAGAACATGCGCCAAACAAAGTTGCCAAACCAGAACAACTAAGGCAAAAACTACAGAAGAGTGGTGAAGGACAGTTTTGCAGCAAGCAAACAGGAGTGTTAATGAATTGAACCGTCTAATATAAGTTTCAAGGCTAGCAGGAAAGAAGTGAACATGCATACAATGAGCAACAGGAACATAATTTGAAGCAAGGATTGCCTAGTCATGAATCAAATAAGTA